>BPLR01006930.1:0-36359 GCA_021605095.1 Caerostris extrusa | reverse complement strand
GCATTCGACTTTGGCATGCTGCACTCGCCAACTGCCCCAATCTGCGCAGTGTCAGGTTGGAAAATCCGGTTTCAAACCGTTGCATGCTTTTTCGTGGATTCCGAAAACTTTCAATGCTTCTAAGGGACCTAGAAATTTTTGACGTGTTTCGGCTTCAAGATATTTCTGGAATTCATAGAAAGGTTGCAAACATGCTGTTGCACTGTTCCAAATTGATCTCTGGGACAGACTGACTCCTCCTTGCCAATAGAATACATCCACGAAAGACTTGATCCGCATTCACTGGGAACTCATCGATTTGCATTGAAAAGGGCCTTTTTGGGGAAAGAAATATCTGTTCTCTGATGGTATGGATTATTGCGAAGGTGAAGACACTCATTCCGACTACGTAAACAGATATCCAGATATAATTGAAAAGCTGCCCCTGTCCTGTCCCCTGCTAGAGCAGCTGATTATAAAAGTGTATCACAGGGAGTGCATCCCACACTTGCGCCATTTGCGGCGACTTAATGTCCTGAGTATAGGTTTCATGTGTGATGACGAGGACTGTGTGCCGGCATTTCTGACTCTTCTTCGCGACATTGGGCACCAGCTGAGGGCATCTTTCCATCGACAATTGGCATAAAATGCCATTGAACACTATCTGTGAACTGTGTCCATATTTGTTATCCTTGAAAATTCGCGGTTCAGCAACGGTTTCTGAACCGGTGCAAAACTGCATGAGCCTCAGGCCTCTAAAGCGACTGTATGTTTATAATGTTGACAGAAAAATGTCTTATTTATTTGCTGCAAAACTGCGTCGGTCTTCAGGTGTTGGGCATTGACCATGCTCATCACTTTGATGATGATACATTGAGGGAGGTCTTGGAGAAAAATCGTTTGCTGGATTTGAAGGCTCTCCATATAGGATACAGTTCACTTTCTATAAAGGGCTTAGAAAACTTCGAGAAAGTTCCCTGAATCTGAAAAATCCCTATTTCTTTGAATGCCTCTTTGACAAATATCATTTCTAACAATTTTACACAATTCTGACTATTGCAATTAATTAATCAATCTTTTTTTTCCATCTAAAAATGTTTTATGTGGGAGTGCAATAAATATCATGCAATACATTAAAAAATTTTTTTTTTTTTTTATTTTTATTTGAAATTTTAAAAATGTCTACAATCTTTCCAATAAAGCTTCTATTTATATCGTACCGAATTTTTCTCTTTCATTGTTTTGTGTATGAAACTTTCAACTTTCTTGAATCTGAAAAATCCCGATTTCTTTGAATGCCTCTTTGATAAATATAATTTCTAACAGTTTTGCACAATTCTTACTGTTGCAATCAATCAATTAATTAATTTTTTTTCATCTAAAAGTATTTTATGCGGTGGTGCAATAAATATCATGTAATTCGTTAAAAAAATTCTTTTTATTTTACTACAAAATTTTAAAAATGTCTTAAAATCTTTTCAATAAAATTGTTTTTATATTGTACCGAATTTTTCTCTTTCATTGTTTTGTGTATGGACTTTGTGTTTTTAAAAATATTATTGATACTTACGTATTAACGGTACCTTGGCGACAGTTGCGCCAATAAAGAGCACTCGCGCCAACCGGTTTGAATCGCGACGTTAGATTGGCGACGCGAAAAGAGGGGGCTTTTCTAAGAAACTTAGCCAACACCGAGAACTTCCTCTTCCTCAATAGATATTTCTTAGATAGCGGGAGCGTAGCTATGCCGTTTCAATGACATAGGGGGGTCTTTTCTTTTCAATAGCAGCAGGACTGCAGTCTGTTCGATTCAAAAGAATGTTACGGTTTTTATGCTAGATTCCAGGGATCCCAGGAGGAGTGGCTGGCAGGTTCGAGCACCCGCCCCTTCCCCTTCAATCCGACGACGAGTTAGAATAAAACGATAACTGCTCTGAATCAAAATTACAACAACAACAACAAAGTATGATAAGATGAGTGGTAAGACTAATGATTAAAGGAGGTTAAAATAAAAGGGTGAGAAGAGAGAGAGAAAACATGAATAAACAGCGTCAGCCACATGCATCCGCATATCACAAGAATTCACATTCAACAAGGGATTGAGGGGTAAATGCTGAACATGCTGAAACTGGAATGCTGGTAGAAGGGTCAGAATTCCATAAGGGATGTGTTGCTCTGGGGGACAGGATTCGTTTCGTTTGGACTTGAGATTTCCTGTTTATTCTGAGAAACGGTAAAGTTATTGACTGAATGATGCAATACTTGATTGTTCTTGGATCAGTTTATTAAATAATTTTTTTTTTATATTTATATTTCATATATATATCTAAGTTATTTTTTGAAACATGGATGAAAATGTTTCATAATTTGTACCAGATCAATATAGGTAGAATATTCTGAATCCAAATAGTCTGAGGTTGGAAGAGAGTAAATTTATTTTTAATTTTTATTTCAATTGTTATAAAAATTTCTTTATTAACAATTAAAAATTTTTTTATTATGTATATATATATATATATGTTATTTATCAAAATCAGTATTTGTAACAACTTAAAAACAACAAATCATGAAATTTGATTTCATTTGAAAACTATAATGATAGCAAAGGATTTAATTTATTCTTGATAAATTAAATTAAGTAAAGCAACAAAGTATCTGTCAAAATGTAAATTTTAATTTTGTATATTTTTGTAATAAATTTTACAATTTTTTCTGAATTTCAATTAAATTATGTATATTATAACTGCATTGGCAAGTTATTAAGATACATAACAGATTTTATATGATATATTATATTAATATAGTAGATTTATTTATGACAAATTAAAAAAAAAATTTTTTTTGAAAAAAATAATTCAGTAATTTACAATATATTTAAAATAATCTCATCACCAAAGAAGTAAGAAATTACTAGATAATTTTACTTGTATGCAATATTGTTAGGCTGGAAGAAGCTTATGCTGAAAAAGCATTTTAAATAATCAAAAAATAAACCTATGGAATATATATATATTTTAATATTTGCGATTCCATCCATTTTTAATATTTGCCATCGCTGCAATATCATCATTAATGCAAGAGCGAGGTTTCATATTTTCAGTAAGAAATGCCAATTACCTATACAGTTTTCACTAAGCAATCATTATAGTGTGCTGTTTCTTTGAAGAACTCTTCAAAAGTTGGAATTTAATTTTTCTAAAAAACTTTTACAACAAACAGTTGAAATACAAAATAAAGGATAAGATATAATTAAAAATTATTTAAATGTTAGTAGCTGAATTTGAAAACAACAAGAATCTTCATTTTATTTCTTATGGATATTTATAAATTCTAAAAGATTTTTATTCTGTAAAATCTATTAGCAATTGTTAGTTTTTTTATTAATAATAAGTACAATTTATAATTTTTTATCAAAGTTAAAAAATTATTTTTAAATTAAATATTCACTTTATTATTAATTTCTAGAAAGCATGAAACATTTAAAAAAATTTTTTTTTTTTTTTTGGTTAGGGTTGGCCTGCTTAAAAATAGGAAAATTAAATCATTTGCAGTAAGAAAAGTTTATTTCATATCAGCACTTTCCCTTGCAATATTTGAATTTCTCAATTTTATATATATTTTTAATTATTATCTAATACTTTTTTAATTGGTATGCATTCTGTACAGAATGTATTACTTTAATTAATGTTATTTGTCTAAAATATTTGCAAAGTAATTTGAACTCATACTTTACAATCTTGCAGAAATAATAATGCAATAACAGGCATGCAGAAATAATTAAAAGTTCTTTAAATTGTGTTACTAATTAATATACTATGCTTAAAAAATTTATTAATTATTTATATATATTTAATACCTATTTACTTTACAAGTATCTTTTAATAAAGTACATTTGTTTAATAGGGAACGAAAATCTACTGAAGTTAGCACAACATCATCATCATTACTAATAATAACATTGATAAAGTAAATTAACCTGAAAACAAGTTCACCATAGTGACTTCAACATTTGGGAAATGCCTTCAAGTTTTAATAAAGGTAATTTATTTCATATCATATGAATAAAACTTGTGAATATTTTAAATAAAATCGATTTTTTTTTATGCATTCATTTTTAATAAAATAGAATTAATGTTTTTTAATCTATTTGAATGAGATTTAATGAAACAATTTTTATTACTATGTGTATATCCACCTACTAGGTCTAACATATATTTTTACAGAAAATTTATCTTAGCAATTATTATACATATTTACATTATGCATTAATTTCTGTATTGAAATGTATTTGGTTATTTCTTATTTAATTTTTTTAAATATTTTCACTTCTTAATGATGCATTCATTATGTAGACATGAGAAAAAAAAATGATAATTTTTTTTTTAATAATGCCTTCTACATTAATATTGATTTATGTAAGTTAGAATTTTTCTAAAAAATAATAATTTAATATTGTCAGATTTAAATCATCATTTAATGTTAGAAATGTATAAAATACATTACTAGACTTAGATATTTTACTTTTTGATGCAATATTTTTCATCATTCAGTTACGAGGAAAAAAAAAATATGATCAAATAAATGATTACAAGGGATATTCTACATCAATAACTGTTAATTGGAATCTTTTCAGATTGTGATTTTTCTAAATGCTTAAAATTTTTAAAATTTGATTTCAGCTATAGAAATTTTTTACAAAGTATGTATTTTTGATAAAAATTATTATTTAAATTCTCCACCCACATAATAAAATAAATTTAATAGTGTCATAAAATAAAAATTCTCAATGCAATGGAATTGTACTAAACTGTGAAATGCTAAAGTTTAAATATTTAAGCCATTTTTTTTTTTTTTTTTTTTTTATGTATACATGATATGAATTAGACATATCCTTATAATTTATGCTTATTATTTTCATCATTTTACAAATTTATTTAATCCTTTTTATATAATTTGCTGAATTATCTAAAAAAAAATTTTTATTATTTATTATAAATTTTTTAATAAAAGATTTTAAGTACAGTGCTATTCTTATTTAATATTCAAGATAAAAATCTTTAAGATAAATAATCAAGATAAATAATTTTTATCTTGAATATTAAATAAGAATAGCACTGTACTTAAAATCTTTATTAAAAAAATTTATAATAAATAATAAAAATTTTTAGATAATTCTGCAAATTATATAAAACTGCACTTCACTTTTGTATTAAAAAAATTTCTTTTTTAGATTTATTTATATTATATTTTGAATGAAATAAAATATATTAATTTAATTTGGATGTTTTTTAAAAAATTTATTATAGTTAAAAGGCATTTTTTTGTGTGATAAATAAAGAAGAAGATGAACAAAGAGATGTCCCAACTTCAAAATGTCGATGAAAACAAGTCTTTTTGTTTGCAATCTATGCAAGAAATCCTTTTCTCGGATGAGTAATTTAAAACAGCATACTGTTTACCATTCAGAAGCAAGGGCCCATGCGTGTCATATTTGCTGCAAAAGATTTTTTATGAAGAGTGCTTTGAAGAGACATTTGCTTATTCACACTGGACTCAAACCATACGTTTGTGACGTGTGCAGCAGAACTTTTGTTCGAAAAGCTTATTTGCAAACCCACATGCTCACTCACTCAAATGAGAAGCTCCACCGATGCACGTTGTGTGAAAAATCCTTTGCTCAAAAAAGCACTTTAAACCAACATTTGAGGACTCACACAAAAGAAAGGCCCCACTCTTGTGAATTATGTAATGCAGCATTTAATTCTGCGTACTATTTGAAAACACATTATCGAGTGCACACTGAAGAGAAACCGCATGTGTGCGACGTGTGTCAGAGAGGATTTTCGCGAAAGGACAATTAATGAGCCATTTGCTCACCCACACAAAAGTGAAATCCCACATGTGCGAGATATGCCAAAAGGGATTTTTCCGAAAAGGACATTTAATGAGTCATTTGCTCACTCACACAAAAGTGAGGCCCTATACGTGTGAGATATGCCAAAAAGGGATTTTTTCAGAAAGGGCATCTATCTCGACATTTGCTTATACATAAAAGAAAACGTCTCAAAAAACTTGATGCATCTCGCAAAGCTTGTTCAGATTCTCGGGTTTTGAAGGAATGTATCCTCTTGCATGACACAAAGGAGCCATAGGAAGAAGATGGCGATATATTGCAAGCCACACATTTATAATTTCATATCATATAATATGTCATAATTTATAATTGTATATTATATAATACTATTTAATTCATTGATTATTTTTAAGAATTGAGCACATCCCAATTATTTTGCAAATATTTCTCGTTTATCCTGGTGTTTTTATTTAGCATCAAGCTATATTATCAAAGTTTTGACTTTATATTTCAGTTATGTACAATGTTACGACACTGATGGAAGCTTTCTTTCTTTAAAGTGTACATTTTATTTTGTTGTTTTCATTTACTGGCAATTTCTTTTATTTATTTATTTTTTGCTTTTAAGTTTAGCTGTTTTTGTATTTTTCAAAAATATATTTTAATTGTGAAATGTATGCCTTTTTGGCAGAGAATATTTTTATACTGAATTGCATAAATATTTGAATTTGCAACTTATGCATAAACATTTTTATTTAATAGTTTTGATGTTATCGTGTTTTTACTTGTACTTCTTACAGGATGTCTCTAGTGTTGCAGAATATTTTCCTCTTTTGTCAAATCTAAATGATTTAAATGAAATTGTTCATGATCATTTATTAAAAAAAAAAAAAAGACGATTTCAGCAATAAATATATTAAAAAATTCTACTTTTAGTGTTTTTTTTTTTTTATGTAGCATTTCTATTGATAAAACAAGACCCATGAATTTACCCTGATAATATGTTTTTAACTTTATGTTTTATTTTAATAAATATTATTTTGTTATTTGCATTTCTTCCTAGAGTAGCAATTTTAATGGCCAGTAGTGTAGTTCTTTTTAAAACTGAAATAGATTTCATTAAAGTAAAAACATATTTCAATTGTAATTTAAATGCAATTCGGTATTTTCACTGTAATGAACAGTAATTCAATCAAATTAAATACTATATTTAATTAAATAATGATAATAATTTATAATTTAAATGTGTTGTTAAAATTTATAATTTAATTAATTTTGAATTTACATTTGTAGTATTTGTACTTCAATTAGTAGGGAAAAAATTAGTATTGTTAAGAGTTATATTAAATTAAACTTGAATTTTTATTTAAAAATTTTTGAAATTTTTTTTTTTATCAAGTTAAGGTTCTAAAGATGTTGACTTACATCATCAAAATATTTCTTTAAAACAGATCGAACTCAATTCTCAGTTATCAGTTGACAATTAACAAAAACACTTAATGATAAAGAATCAGTTATCCCTATAATTTATAAACAAATTATAATTAATGCAGGGTGGACATTCGACATTTGAGAATATTCAAATTGATTTAATATAAAACTACACAAATCATTATTGTAGTGGGTCATTGATAAATTAGAATGGAATTTGAAAACATTTTTTTTTTGCAGAATATATAATTAAACAGCATTAAAAAGTTATATGCACATTTCTATTAAAACGGAAATGCAGTTTAAAATAGGATGCATATATAACACAACGCATACGGAATGCATATATGCAAATTTGAATCAATATTTCCATAACAGTTCCAAATAATAATTATACCAAATGAAATACTGAAATCTTCAGCCATTCAATTTACTGTCTAAAGCACTGTTAAAAGAAAACAAAAAATTGTTAATCACTTATAATCAAATTAAAAGTTTAATCTAAGATTCATCAATTGCATGCTACATAATAATTAAACAACTTAAAATCTAACATGATGATTCTCTTAAATACCACAAAAGTGTTAATTTTTGCATACAAAAATGAATGAAAAGTAATTCTGTAAAGAAAGTAATTATTTAAAATAAATTTAGAATCACGAGTAATTGCGATGAAATCTAAAATTATAGCATGGATCATCTGTGCCAAAAGTTTATTTAATTATGTTTTTAACTTTAAAATATCATGCCTGAAACATATTAAGATAAAATACAATAAAATTCTTGGGTTGAGACATTAGAAAATCTATCAAAAATAATGTTTTTTGATTCCATTTATAAAAGACTGGCATTAACTGTTAAAAAGTAACTGAAAAAAAAAAGCAGCTCTGTGAAGCTATAACTACAGCAAATAGTATTATTAGATGTACATTTTTTTTTACCATACGATTACAAAAAAATATTTAAACTTATTCATTGTTTTTCGTATAATAGTTCTATAGATAACATATATAGGGGAAAATTAATATTCTTCACAAAAATTTACATATAAACACTGCCAAAAATACATAATTGTTTGTAACTTGGCTAAAAATTTTTATCTAGGCAGGAGTTTTAAAGGAAATATTTTATAGAAAAAATTAGAAATCTTAAATTGTGATCGGTTAAAAATATTTTGGCAGTGACATGGACGTTAGTGATTCGGAGTAGTAGGTCCGGTCTAATTAGTCTAAAAGCGACAAACCAAATCTATAAATTCGAGCCTGAAGGCCGAGTAACTAGCGCTTTGGCCCTATAGGTTTCGGGTTCAAGTCCCGGCGATGCTTGGGATATTTATAGTGGTTCGGAATCCACTTTAAACAGTAGGTCCTGGTCTAATACGACTGTCTGAGCGTAGGGCTGACAACCCTACCCCGTAAAAGGAAAACATTTCCTGCCTTGAATCTGTCAGTGGGTAGATGGGCTTGCCCCACCATGGAGTTGTTATTTCAGTGATGATGATGATGAAAGTGACAAAAATTTATGTGCTTGATAATATGTTTGCAGTTTATGGTGCTAGATAGTACTACAAATGAATTTATTCTGTACTCACAGGACTGAAACTCTAAAAAGAAAAAAAAAAATTACATCCACTCACTAAGAAGAAGAAGAAGGAAAAAAAAAAAACCTTCCTTTGAGACAAATAAAATAAAAAAAAAAAAATTTTTAATACGACATTCCAAGATGAAGGAAAAATCTCTATTATTCTGAGATAATTTTATTTTAAACATTTATATTTTTTTTTTATATTGGAAATGAGGTAAAAACTTTTATTCATTCAAGCTTTAATTCCTCTTTCATTAATAAGCAAAAATACCTGTTGAAAGTGAGTAAGACATATGTTAAAATTGGAGTTAACACTAATTTTTTTTTTTCTCTCTCTTCAGTTTAGCACCAAACAAGTGTTTGCATATCCGATTGAGTCCGACAGGGCAACAATATTTTCGATTTTTAAAAATCAGCAGAATTTAAAAAAACAAAATCAAAAAGCGATGATGTAGTAGGAAAAGAGAGTTTGAAATGGTCATAGAAAAACAGGATAATAAGAAAGACTAAAAATACTGATATACTACAGTGCCCTAAAAGTAAAACCAATTTTCAATTTAAATTTCCCTGGCATATGAAATTTCTTTTTATGTTGTTGGCACTATCCTTGACATCTGCGTGGAATTTCACGTCAAAATATTCATTAGTGTTTGAGTTACGCTTGGCTTTGTGAGACGCTAAAACTAATTCCGGCGATTTTGAAATGTCTGAATGAATTGAGTGAATTGAATATTCGTGTGTGGAAACATGTAGAGTGTTGCAGAAGGTGAGCAAACTATATCGGAAAGAAATGTTTACAAGTGATATAAACAGTTCAAAGAAGGCAGAGAACACGAACCGGCGATTTTTGAAATGTCTGAGTGAATTGAGTAAAGAACATACATTCAATTTTGTTTGCGGAAACGCATAGAATGTTGCAGAAGGCATTCGGTGAGCATTCCTATATCGGAAATAAATGCTTAGAAGTAGTATAAACAGTTCAAAGAAGGCAGAGAACACGTTGAAGACGAAGAGTCCTCTGGTCGACCATCAACCTCAACCACCGAAGTTGACGTCCAAAAAATTAAACATTTGGTGCTTGCAAACAGTCGATTTACAATTAGAGACCTTGCTGCTGATGTTAGAATTTCAAAAGGATCGGCCAATTCCATTTTAAAAGATGTTTTGGGCCTCAAACGCATCAAATCTCGATTGGTACCAAAAACACTGAATTTTGGGAAAACATCGTCACGTTGAAGTGTGTGAAACAATGCTTTCTGTCTATCAGGAATGAAATGCATTATAACTGGAGATGAGATTTGGATTTATGCTTACGACCCGGAAACAACTGTTCAATCGAGCGAATATCGTGTCAAAGGTGAAGCAAGACCGAAAAGATCACGTCAAAGTCGCTCAAAAATCAAGGTCATGTTGACTGTTTTCTTCGATTACCGCGGTGTGGTGCATTATGAATTCCTCCCACCGGGCCAAACTGTCAACAAGGAATATTATTTGAGTGTTATGCGTCGTTTGCGTGGAGCTATTCGAAAAGAGAGGCCACATTTATGGAAAGATAACTCTTGGTTTTTTGCATCACGATAATGCGTCAGCTCACACTGCATTGATTCTTCATGACTTTTTCGCCAAAAATGAAACCATATCGTTCCACAACCACCGTATTCCTCTGATTTAGCACCGTGCGACTTTTGGCTATTCCCTAAACTCAAAAGACCACTTCGAGGTCACCGTTTTGAGTCGATTGAAGAGATTCAACATGAATCGGCGCGTGCTTTGAAGGCCATCCCCCCAATGACTTTTTAGCATGCATTGAAGATTGGAAAAAACGTTGGCATAAGTGCATTGTGTCCGGAGGGGATTACTTTGAAGGCGATGAAATAAATTTGGAAGAATAAATAAAGATTAGTCTTGCTTTTGGGGCACAGTAGTATGATAAAAATACAGATATATAATAATGTTTATTTATTTTTCTTTTATTCATTTTTCCTTGGGGTTTCACATATTCACGTGCACCAATAAAAGGACTGCCACTGCTTATATAAATAAATGTGTATGTATTATGTATGCATATTGAATGTCTAAATAGTAAAAAAAAAAAAAATATGAAATTGATTACACGTATCTGCTTATATTTACTGTCTGATCATTGATTGAAAATATCCGATGAACAGTTGTTCTTTTGTTTCGGATCTCTCCATTCATTCTCTGATTAAAAATTTCAGGATATCTACGACGGGCACATTTCTAGTCATAACCGTGTTTCCGATTCTTGCAAATTGTAAACAAACACTTATAAGCATGTTTTAGTGTGGCTATTATTATTAAGCATGATGCACCAAACCATTATTAAAAAACCATTATTCAAGAAGAATCTTTTAAACAGTGCATTTTTAAAGTTATTGTGTTGTCAACAGTCTACGACTTCTTTTAAGGACACTTTGCTTCTTCCTCAAACAAAATTCCCGCATAAAGTTAACTCGAGCAGCCGGCTTGAAAGAGATCACTCGATTGAAGTTGTTCGTACAAATTTTACTTATATGAAAAAAAAAAAAAGATACAATAATTATTGGTCTTATAAACTAATACTTAAACAGATTATTATTTGTTGTAAATAACTAACTGGTTTATCATTTGTAATCCAAATGGCATTGAAAATTTTTCACATCTGCATTTTTTATTTTTGTAAAATTACTAATGGCTATAATTTTATATTGAAAATTTAATTTTTATGTTAATGTATGAATAACATTTTTTTTTTTAAATACAGGATGCGAAATTCAATGAATTATATCACAAACAACGAGAAAAATCTGAGAAGGACGAATTCATTTTGCATGATGGCCCGCCTTACGCAAATGGAGATGTTCACATTGGTCATGCCGTTAATAAAGTGAGTTTGCTAATTTTAATGTATTTAACGTGGAATTTTTAAGAAAAAAAAAAAACTCAAAATAGACTTTTTTTAAAATTTGCTGCTGTACTAGGTTACAGAATTGATCAAGAAAAAAAAAAAAAAATGTAATAATAAACGATTGAAGGAAAAAAAATTCATAACTATTTTCTTTTTTTTTTTTAAACAATTAATGAATTTTCTAACATGGGAAATGTATGAATTTTCTAACATTTTTTTTTAACATGAACCTGTTTCTAACTTTCAAAATGTAAAATGAAATGTTTTTCAAAAATATAA
Source organism: Caerostris extrusa (assembly GCA_021605095.1). Lineage (NCBI taxonomy): Eukaryota > Metazoa > Arthropoda > Arachnida > Araneae > Araneidae > Caerostris > Caerostris extrusa. Next base: position 24,324 of record BPLR01006930.1, on the reverse strand, counting down.
ATTATAAAAATGAGTAGTAAATTGTGAATAATATAAAATGTAATTATGAATATTATACAAAGTATAAAAGGCAATTACAAGTAATTAAAAATTACAATATACATAAGTTTTAGAGCCAGTATCCTTATTAGAAATAAAATAATTTTAATAAAAAAAAAATTATCATTGATTAGGAAAACATTTATGCCAACAAAGTAAACCCTTTACAATTTTTTTTTAGTTCAGCAAAATATATTATTTTGTATTGAAGGAAAAACTTTATAGTTTTTCTTCCTTTTTTCAATCTGTAAAATATAAATTTTTAAAATATGAATCTGTTTCTAATATGTGAAATATAACATTTTAAAATCTATTTTCATTGGCACTTACGTATTAACGGTACCTTGGCGACAGACTTGGCGGTTTTTAAGTGTCGCCAATCTAACAGCTACTAAGGTTACCAAACCAATAGAATAGATTGGTGCCACTTAAAAATCGCCAAACCTGTAGCTGCGGTTGGCGCGTGTGCTCTTTATTGGCGCAACTGTCGCCGAGGTACCGTTAATACGTAAGTACCCTATTTTCAAATATGAATCTGTTTCTATTATGTGAAATATAACATTTTCAAATATGAATCTGTTTCTAATATGTGAAATGTAACATTTTCAGAAATTTTTAAAATGCTCCATTTCACATATTAAATAATTAGAAACAACTTTGACAGGTGTGCCTAAACCTTCTGAAATAAAGTATTTTTAAATTCTAAATTTATAATTTTCTTACTATGATAATACTATATACTTACTATAATAACTTAATTTTTGATAAACATTTTAGTCTCAAAATAAATTTTAGAAATTCTGTTGGCATTGACAAATTAAAATATTTCTAAAAGGTTTCTTAAATTATCAAAGATATTAAAATAATTATATTAAATTTTCTAAATGAACATTTGATATAGTTTTTATCTTCATCTATTTGCTAATTTCTGTTGCCGTTATGTACAGATTCTAAAAAAAAAGATATAACAGTTCGATCTGAACTACTGAAAGGTAAAAAAGTGCACTTTACCCCTGGCTGGGATTGTCATGGTCTCCCCATTGAACTGAAAGTATTGAAGAATAACCATAAATCTGAATCCGGCGTATCTCAAATAGACATTCGTAAAAAAGGTAAACTTTGAACCTTGTGTGTGTTACAATGAATTTCCCCAAAGATTACTTTTTATATCCTTTTGTTTTGGTAAAAATATTTTAATTGCTTCAACTTTACATATTTTGCATATATGACAATAATTTATTCTTTTGTTGTTTTCCATTTGCAAATATTAATAAAGTTGCAAATATTAATATGTTTTAATCATTTTTTGTTCTTCAAATGCAAGTAAAATTTCTTGTTAAAATAGACATTTGCAATTCAATAAGTTTTTGAAGTTTCTAAAAGACTGTATTGCATTCATAATAAATTCATCAAAGATCTGTATATATAAAATGATTTTTGAAAATGTTTTTACTGTACATAATGGTTTTATTAAAAAGATTATTTTTTGTACTGCTAGCATTTATTTAAATACATTCAAATTGATTTGAAATTTTATAAAAAAAAAAATCATATTATTTTTATCAATTAATTTAATTTTTATAGTTCATCAAAATAGAATAATTACTTTTACATTCAATTTTCTTTCAAATTATTTAGATGATTTCTTTCTTGCAGCTTTTTCATTTTCTCAAAAAATTATCAAGAACCAAAAATCTTCATTTCTGAAGTGGGGTATTTTAGCTGATTGGTCAAATCATTATTTTACATGTAAACCCCAGTATATTGTCCAGCAGTTAAAAAATTTTCAAGATCTGTATGAAAAAGTAAATTTCTTTTTAATTTATTTTTATACTGTTTGTCTCTATTTCTTGAAAATGATTTAGATATAAATTTCCTAATTGTACCTGTCTAATTTAGTTTAAATTAATTTTCTTTATCGTTTATTCAATATTTTAGAAAGCTTATTTTTTTTACCTATCTTAATTGAAGTTTAACTCTTAAATGTAATTTTTAATATTTTTATTATGTGGAGGTTTTAGGGGTATATTTACCTCACAGGTACTCCATAACAGGTACATCTGTATCCTTATCTGTAGATATAAATTAAAATTATTTAAAATTACTAATTGTCATTTTATATCATAAAATGTTTTCCAGTAGAAGTTATGAATATTTATACAATAATATCCATTTTGAACTAATATTAAAATGAGCAATATCTTTTAGGAAATAATATTTAGGGATCATAAACCAGTATTTTGGTCTCCTGTTAATAGGTCAGTCAATTCTTTTGCATATATTTTTTTAAAAAAATTCTTTCCAAATAATATTTAAATGTAGTTGAGATACATGATTTTATTATTTATCAATTTTGAACATTGAAGAATTTACACAAACATTAGGATATGTCAAGGCATTTCTCTCAAATTATGTATTTCATAATTACTGGAATAATGTAAAAAAAATTAGCTAGCACCATTTGAAATAGTAAACTGTTCTGTTGTTTTTCTTCCAATTAACTGATTTCAATGGTATTTCGTTTTTTTCTCATATGTCGCATTGCTATAATCTATTTCACCTTGAATTTTTAAAAATACAATACATAATATTAACTATTATACTAAAAATTATGTACAAAAATTTCATGAAGTAGAAATATTCATAATTCATTTTTAGTAGAAAGTATTAATAGCCAAACTCTGATAATAACTATGAATTGTTATTAATAAAATTTAGTTTAAAGTAAGAAAAAAAAGAAGTGGTTTTAAGAATGTTCTGACATTGATTCATAAACTGCATTATGATTATCAAATTTGGCTTAGAAATTGGTATATCTAATCCCAATTCTTACATATCAAGCTGCAGGCTGCCTTCATCTTTATGGATATAAGGATGCTAGATTGTATGCATTTAGTCTTTGTATGGTGTGCACATGCAGGCCTGGACATGAGTGATGGCCATTTTGATTACCTTCTTATGTGAATACCATATTATATGCAAATACTACTGCTTCTACCCCTATTAAAGCTTTTTTATCCCTGTGCACTCGACACAATATCAGATTCAAAACTATGCACCATAGAACTATGATTCCTTAGGCAACTGTTATGTACTCGCCAAGTACGGATTCTCACCTTGCAGTATTATCATAACATCCTGTTTGTTATATTTATAATTATGTAATATTTAAAATAAAATTGCCTTTTATTATTTGTAGGACATCATTAGCTGAAGCAGAACTGGAATATAATCCTAACCATGTAAGGTTAGTAGCAAATGACACCAAACTAGTAAGATGTTTATAATTTTTTTTAAAATGATGTTAAGATTGTTTAACGATAATAATGCATATTTAAAAAAAAAAAATTTGTGTATTATATGTATGATTGTTGATATTGATAAATTGCAAGTAAACATTCTTAATAAAATATAATTTATTGTGCAATTATTTTGTAGTTCATCTGTTTTTGTCAAATTTTCTGTGATAAAGTGCCATGATGTTATAAAATCTAATTTAGGTAAGATTCTCTTTTTAAATTAGAAAATATTTTTAAGTTCTTATAAGGCTAAATTCTTTGGGTGAAACTTATTTGATTATCAAAAACATTATTAATCTATTAAAAAAATTAAACTTAATAATGTAGAAACATGATAATAATTGATATAGTACTTTTCTGAACCATGAATATTATTCATTTTTAGATGTTGCTACTAAAATTATTTAATTATTAAAATTATTTTGTACATCATTTTTATCACATGTGATTGATAATAATTTTGTAGAGTAAGTTGTACAAATTGAAGTTTAAGTTATTATTTATTTAAATAAAGTGATTTTGTTTAACTTTAAAAGAACACACATTTACAGAACCAAATTCAAGTCTATATATCGTGATATGGACAACAACTCCATGGTCTCTTCCTGCTAATCAAGCCGTATGTTATGCTGCCAATGCAAAGTATGAAAAAAATTATCTAATTAGCAATCTTTAATTACTTATTAGTTTTATAATTTTTTATTTATTAATCTTCAATTATTATTAGTTTTTATCTACTTGAAATATGCTTTAAAAATTAAGTAATTATCAAAGGTATGAGTATTCCAAAACTGATGTATGAAATTCATTTCAAAAATAAATTGCAAATTATTTTGTTTTTTATTTGTAATTGTACAGATTAATTTTATTATTTATAGTAGATCTTTTTTTTTTGTTAGCTTTAATTTGAAATTATAAATATCATTTTAAGTATTTTTTAATTTATTTTTTGATTTACAAACAGTGTAGTAAAAGATGACTTCTCATATATATTTTATAATGCTTGTTCATTTTATTATATTTTTTCCAGGTATTGTATAGCTTTTTGTAATTCTAAAAAGGAATTTTATTTAGTGGCACAAGAAATGTTACCATTTTTAGAAAAGGCCATGCAAATGGAGCTTAGAATCATAACAACATTTGAAGGTGAAACTGTCTATGTATATAATTTTAGCATTTTTTAATTAGTATTTTTATATTGCATAATTATATTATTTTCATTTTTAATATTCTTTAAGAAATATAATTTATGCCTGAATTATTCTTGGAAATTTAAATTTTAATTATTATCAAGCAGTTTTTGTGTTAACATTTATTGTAATTTTTTTCTTATGTGTTCATATGGTTCTTTTTTTGATTTTTATATGATTGAATGAATATTTATATATTTGTTAATATTTTTTGTTATTTTTTATTACTTAGGTAATTTTCAATTTAAGAAGTAAGAAGGGGGAGGGGGACACATTCATGTAAATATTTTTATCTATGAGCTTAGTCATTCATTTTGGCTATTATGGTATATTGATAAATGTTTTATAAAGGCAAACTTTGTGAATTTAAAAAAATTAATTTTCATTAGAATAAATAAATAAAATACAAAAATTGTGAGCAATCAATTAATTCTATTTTATACTTAACGATGCAAGGCAAAGTTTTGAAAAAGAAATAACTATTTAAAATAAAAGCTGCAGAATAGTACTTTATATAACGTTAATTGTAAAATGTTTAATGTCATTGTTAATTACTAATTTATTTGCATGATTTTAGGCTCTCTGTTAAAAGACATTACATATTCACACCCACTATCAAAGGACAGAGAATGTGTTCTTCTACCAGCCAGTCATGTAACAATGGATAAAGGGACAGGTTTGGTTCACATGGCCCCCAATCATGGCTTAGAGGATTATGTTGTTGCCAAAAAACAACAGATTCCTCTTGACGTAAGTTCCCATTATTTTAGTTTCTATTAATCCTCATTCACAACCAATTTCAAGAAGGGTTTTCAACAACTTGTTGTCTTTTTTTCCCCTGCAAAAAAGATTCTTAAATTCTCCATTTTAAACAATTTTTATTTATTTCATTTTAAATAATTTGTTTTTGAATTTTATTAAACAATATTTTTGTATTAATTTCAATTAGGTGCTTTTGCATTTATGAAAGTAACTGGTACTTCCATTGCTGTTACTGAATTTTATTTATTGTGCTAAATTTTGAAAATTATTTTTTTTTTTTAACTTTTTAGAAACATAACATTTTATCTAAAACGTTATTTCTTAAATTTTTATCTTATTAAATTCATAGTGTAAATATTATTTTGATACTATTTGCTTTATTTAATGCCTGCATATTTCTGTATCTTTAAGAGTTGTGTACAGAGTATAGAAATAATACAGTACATAGAAAGTGTAAAATTTCAGTCTAAAAAAATAGACAAAATACAAAACTCAGAAAGAGTAAAATTTCTGTGCTCTGTATTCTGTCTATCTTTTTTCGTCTAATTTGTAAATAGAATATCATTTAATTATTTCCTAATTTTTAAAATTCTTTTTTGGGAGATTTTATTTTGAATTAGTTCCAAACTATTAACTTATTTTTAAGATAAATAATTAATATAATTATTGATGGAAATATCTATCTTAATTGAATCATATCTAACTTAATCTATATCATCTTTCGTATCATATCTATATTAACTTATCAAAATTATTTATCTTAAGATAAATAATTTAAGCACATTATATATAATTATTGATGAAAATATCTTTCCTATGTTTAGCTTTATATAATTAAAAGTTTTGTAAATAATTTATCTATTAAAAATAAATGATGAAATGAAATCTTAATCCAATATGTTTATAGATTTTATATGTTTTCCTAGCCTTGTCTCGTCGATGAAGATGGGTGTTATAACTGTCATGCTAATGAAGATTTACAGGGAAAGGCTGTTTTAACAGAAGGCTCAGAATTTATTTTAAACCATCTTCGTAAAGATATCCTTCATTTGAATGAATACAAACACAGTTATCCTTACGACTGGCGTAGCAAAACACCAGTAATCATTCGAAGTTGTCATCAATGGTTTATAGATGTTAATCAAATAAGAGATATTGCTATTGTGAGTATTTATTTTCTATTACTTTTCACTTTACTTTTATAATACATGAATGCTACCATTAAATTAAAATTCTATACTTTTATTCAGATTTAATTTTCTGACTGTCAGTTATATTAAAATTAGAAAAACTCTATAGTTTTATTTATTTAGATTTTTATGTTTATTGATAATACGCTTAAAACTGTTAAGGTTTTTTTTTTTTTTTTTGGAGGGAAATTATGAAATTATCTGATAACTTTTGATTCAGTTTATTTTTATATCCTAATGAAGATTGACAAAAATAAGCAATGCCAACATTTTTAGTAAATTGGTTCCAACTTGTTCAGAATATATTACTAAAAAAAAAAAAAGAATAAATCTTTGTGTGGTTGCATTTTTATGTATGTTATACATAAACTCGTAAAAATAACCAGTTTTTGGTTACTATCTAATTTTGATTTAATTACATTTAAATTTTGAAATTGTCCGATAAAGCACACTTTTTATAGTTATGAATTAAAAATTTTAATGTACATATTTAAAAAATTATCAATTTTAACTTTTTTTTGTAATTAAGAAGTTATAGTGAAATTGATGTTATTATTATGATGGGGTTTTGTTTTGATTGCAGGAGAATTTGAAGAATGTGAATATTGTTCCAGATCATTTCAAAAAGGTTTTTCGGCATCAGTTGGAATCTTCTCCCCAATGGTGTATCTCCAGGCAAAGAGCTTGGGGTGTTCCCATACCCGCATTTTATTCTTCTCATTTGAATAAACCTCTAGTTCACAGGTTAGTTGCAATCTCCATTATTGTGTATTAATATAACCGAATGTTATATGTGTATTTAGCAAGCATGAATATTTATGGAATAATTTTATTTGCTATGCAGGACTTTTCCTGTAAAAGCAAAATGTAAGCGGACTTTATTTATATCTGAAAATGAAATTTAATATCATGAAGCTTTATTTATGCACTATGCATTTTTGTTGAAAATTTGAATGTATGCATTGTTAATTTCTTTCATTTATATTTTAATGTTATATGCATTAATGTCATATGTGCATATTTAAAATGAAGTTATAAAAAAAATAAAGAATGGAATCAAAAGAATTGAATGAATGAAAAGTATATTATAATTACTTTATACTCTTAAAGAGTACTAAGTACTTATAAGATACTTTCATTCATTTAATTTCCTTAAAAACTTTCAAATTTGTCTTCTTGAGTTGTCTAACTTTTTAATAACTTAATATAGGCAAATATTGAAGATTCTAAGCAAATAATTAGAAAAATAGGCTGACCAAATTCATTTTATTTCAAATTTTTTTTTTTGTTTATATACTCCTTTCATTTTTCAATATATATTTTGAAATGTGCTTTGAGATTTATGCTTGTGCAAGTTTTTGAAATGTGTCTAAATGCTGGTACTGGTTATTCAAACTTTTAATGAATGAAATATTAATAATGGAATAATATATATGGAAAACAAAATGATTTCTGTCAATTATCATCTTTTATTTATAACAAATATTTTTAGTGATTCAAATTATCTATGTAAAATTAAAATTAAAATTTAAAATCCAAAGTTTAAATTTTAATTTTATATGCATTGGGGAATATTACAAACATAATTTTTACAAAAAGAAATTATTTATAAGAATGTTTATAATGTTTATTTATTATGATTTCATCATTTCAAAAATCTATGTTAAAGCAACTTCATTGTGAAATTCTCGGAGAAAAAAATATATTCTATAAAAATGTTTCCTTCATAACTTTAGTGATGAATTAACATTTTTTAAATTTAAACAATTTTGTAAAATACTTCAGTTAAATACTTTTTGCATGCTAATCAATTATAGAAACTTAAGGATTCAAAAACATTTTCTTTTTACAGGATTCTAACAGACCATTTATGTTCATTAATCGAGACACATGGCATTGATACATGGTGGGAAAAAGATGTCAATGAACTGTTGCCACTAAACTTAAAACTGAAGTATATATATATTTTTTTGTTGTTTCATTAATTTCAAAATATTCTAAAAGTTTTGAATATTAGTTCTTATAATGCATTGAAATGATGATGTTTCTGTAATTGCTTTCAAGAAAATTTATTTTAATGAGTTATAAAATATGTGTTTTTAAATTTGAGGTAATAAGATTATTTATTTTTCACTATTTTTTATACTTTGAGTTTATTTGTAGTTAAAATTACCGGATAAGCAATATAAAAAAGGCTGTGATATTATGGATATATGGTTTGATAGTGGTATCAGTTGGAAATGTGCTTTACCAGGTATAAATTAAATTTCCTTTTTTGCTTATGATAAATTTTTTATTTTATTGCTTTCGAGTTATTGATGTGTTTTCTTATGTTTTACAGAACCTCATGTATCTGATGTTTGTATCGAAGGTATTGATCAGATTAGAGGTTGGTTTAATTCGTCATTGTTGACATCGATAGCAACCAGAGGAAGGGCACCCTTAAGTAAGAAATGTTGCCTAATGTTATGCATATAAATGTAATAAAATTGAGAATCGAATGATTATTCTCAGATGAATATTTTTTGAATGAAATATTTTTAAAGTAAGGACTAATTTTATTATTCATGTAATAGTTTATTATGAATAAGATTTTTCATCATAAATCATTATAAAAGTATAATTGTAAGTAATATTTATACTTTTTAAAAAATTTTAAACAAGCAAATTTTAAAATTTATTATTTTCAAAATTTCAATATTATTTACAGATGTATAATTTGAAGAAAAACATAGGAATCAGTTTTATCATGAAATTGTTCCTTTAATTAATTTATATTTTTAAGGAATATTTTTAGAGTAAAAACAATAAATGTGGAGAAATTTTTTTTTTTCCCCTTTTGAGCTACTTAAAGAATAAAATTGAAACATATAACTCTGAACGGATTACATATAAAACCAGCAATCAATTCTAAATTTTCATTAATATTAAGAATTTTCTTAATTTCACCATGCAGTGATTGGGAATTTCATTCAGTTCACTAACTTTTCATTGAATTGTCTCTTCAGGACCCTTGTTCTTCATGGTTTCACAACTGACTCTGAAGGTCGAAAAATGTCAAAGTCAGAAGGAAACATTATAAGTCCTGATGATATTATATCTGGCTCAAAAGTAAGTCGCCTCATCCCCAATGAAATGTTTTAGGAAATAAATCCATATTGTATTATTTCAAACTTTTTTATTAAAAAAATGTCTTTATTAATCTAAATTGTGCTATTATTATGTGTTTATAAATAGAAAAATAAAATTCCACCCTATGGGATTGATGTTTTGCGTTGGTGGGTTGCAACTCATGCTTGCCAGTCTGAAAACGTACCAGTAAAAATGGAAATTTTTGACGAGTGCTCTCAAAACTTGAATAAAGGTAGGTTTTTTAATTAAGATTATAAACAATTTTCTTTGTTAAATGAAGCAATTCTGAAGAAAAAAAAAAAACTATATTCTGAATGCATTTTTTTTTATAAATCGTTTTAAGTTAATTAGAAACCTTTGTTAATTACTTAATTTTTAAATATCTTTTTTGCTGTTTTAAACTTTTTGTTGTTAACCATTTATTTGTTTTTAAAAATATATTTTTAACTGTGTAATATATTTTGTTTTTAAATATTAAATAATATATATGTTTTATTATTTAATATATAAAAAGCAAAACATATTAATGATTAAATATGATTATATACATGATTAAATATGTTTTAATTTTTATAATGAAAATTATAAATCTGTCAACAGTTAGGAAAAACAATCTCTTGTTTAATCTAAATGATTTATATTTTTATGAAAAGAAAAACCTTTTATATAGATTATTTGAATAATGAATACAGAATAAAGATTATTTTGTTCTATGTTTTAAAACTATTCAAGTTGTTATAACTAAGAGGGATTGTATTTCATTAAGCTAGGTCATGAGTTAGCTAATTTCTCTTAATCAAAGTACCAATCAATTATTCTTATCTTCATGAGCTGTGTAAAGACTGCACTTTTCTACCTGCAATCCATAGCAACCCATATTTGCCATTTTTTCGGTGGTAAAAACAAAAAAAAGAATTTTTTTGATATAATCCACTGAGATATGATCTTATTCATTCATCTCTTTGACAAATTACGAATCAATAAAATTCAGTTTATTGTACTTGATTTCTCATACCTACAAAAGCCTTTTTCAATATCATCATTTGAAAAGCTAACATACACGTTTAAGAAAAGAAGTATGCATATAAAAAAAATGCATGCATCTATTATGAAAGTTATTTTCAGAACATTCATGAAAATACCATATATTTCCTAATGTAAGCTGGTCTGTATATAAACAGAGTGGGTATTTTTATTCATAAAAATGCGCACAAAATCCAAAACCTGAATATAAGCCAAAATAATAATTAAAAAATCCCGTAATATTCCAATATGTCACTATAAGGGTGAAAATGCTGTCAAGCAGTTAAAAAGGTGAAATATTTTCCAAAAGTAATCATTGCAAAGTAAAATGCCAATGATAATAGTTACAATTTTGGCAACACTATCTGAAACTAAATTATTTCTATTCAATTTGGTCTTGTATACAATTTCTGATATCTGCACCCTTTTATTGTCTGAAAGATGAGCTGGAAGAGAAGTAATAACATTTGTGCATCTCAATGCTGTACTGTTAGTCTGGCTCAAAATTTCACCAACATCAGATTTTCAGTTTAGGTGACGACACAACAAATCAGTAATATGAGAAATTTTGAAAATAAAATAACTCATTTTCATAAAGCATACAAGTCATTTCATTTAAACTTAAGAAATATAAATAAAAGAAATAAAATATTTGACTATTCATCACTTTTGACAGTGATACAAAAGTACCGATGTTTTTTGCGAGCATAGCAAATTTGTATATATTTGCAGATTATAAGCAAATAACTACAGTAGTACATAGTATTTCTAAAATAATAATAAAAGTTTATATATTATAATACTTTATTATACTTATTTGGAATCTTATTTTTATTAATAGCTACGAAATGTATTCAAATTTCTTCTTGGAAATTTGAATGATTATAATCCAGAAATCCACATAACTTCTCCTGAGAGTATGAGAGATTTGGATCTATACATGCTTTTTGCTCTCAGAAAATTTCAGCAAAAGGTATGTGATTTCCTAAAAATTTCATTTCTTTTATGCTATTTAAAATAAAAGCATTAATATTTTATCGTATTTTTCAGGTAGAGAAGCAGTTTAGTTCAATTCAATACAAAGGTGTTTCCAAGGATATTCTTAATTTTATCACAAATGACGTGTCATCATTTTATTGTCACTTAATTAAAGATAGGTAAAATACTGTTCTTCCCATTTTTTACTAACTTAAACTAATCCATTTTTGTTTTAATGAAAATTATTTTACATATTATATTTAATGCCATTAAAACATTCATCCCAATGTTTGTCCTGTTAAATACTAGTAAAAGACTGAAGGAAAAACAAAAAATACTAAATATTATGTAATTATAAGTTTAAAATTTTTTTTTTTTTTTTTTTTTTGCATTCTGTTAGAATAATTAAACAATGGCTTTGGTAAAAATTATTCACCTCAAAATTTATAAAATCCATTACATTATAGTTGTGTAACTATGTTTCTTCATAAAGAAAACTTATTTTGATATAACATACTTGGATGATAAAATGTAGTTGTTGATTATTTAAACCATTTGTGATTTTAATGTAATTTGAAATCTTTGACCATATTGAATTTATTAATTTCTAAAAGAGAAATATTTCAAAATAGTTTAGTTTTGTTATTTGTTTATATTATGTATCCACTCTTTGCTGATTTATTGATGTTAAAACTATCAGCCAGAGAGGCATGGTTTTTGCAATAAATATGGCTTTATTTATTTTACCATCATTAAATGTTTGACATTACTTTTAAAAATAGTTCTATTGAAAAATAATTTTCTCCTTTTAAATCATTTGAAATGAATGGGAGTCATAAAAGGTTGTCTAAAAGAATTATTTTCTTTGAAATTTTAGAATCCTTAATTTTATGAAATTTCTAATTTTAATATTTTAAATCAATAATATTTAAAAAATTTAATGATAAAAATTTATGTAAAAGTTCTATCAATGATTATGTTAAACTAATATTTCAATTGCAGAAATTTTATTTTTACAAAAGAAAATTTGAATGTATGTAAAAAAATAACCATGAAATGGCACGATTAACAAACTTTTTTTTTATAGATTATATTGTGATATTCAACATGGCAGAGGTAGATTGCATTGTCAGACAGTTCTACATTTCATTTTAAGTACCTTCATTCAAAGTGTTGCTCCTATTTGCCCACACTTAGCTGAAGAAGTGTTTTTGTTTTATCCTTATAAAGGTATTTTTTTGCTTTTATATGTTTGTTCTGAATATCTCTTATGTAGTGAATTTTCATATGTTTTATTTAATTTAATGAAATTAATTTTTTGAAGTACGCATTAAAAAACTAAATTTATTACATATCTAAATATATTTATAAAAATTATTTTTCTAAATATTAGTGAAAATTAAGTAAGGATTGTAAACCAAAATTTAATCAGAAATCCAAATTAAGAAATGAAATATTCATAAAAATTATTATTCTGTGTTCTAATCATCATTTGGATACAGTCCAACAATTTTCAACATGTATGATTATTCTTGGATAATTTTTTTAAATAATTTTAGTTTAATTTCTTTATATCTTCGGTGAATTAAATATTTTTTTTTTATTATATTAGACTTAATGAATTAATAAATATATTAAAAATTATATTTTATGTTTTAGCTTTTAAATGTTAGATAATAATAGAAAATTACGATTTTTATTTATGAAAATGAATGTATTAATAAATTTCAATGCTTTGTTGGTAAAACTGATTATTTCTTACATACAAAAAATTAAGAGAAATAAGTTTCCTTAATTTGGTACAATTACTATTTGAGAAAAATAAATGCTTCAAGAAAATAATGCAGTAACATTGTGTTATTCTTGTCATTTTTAACGACCTGATGGCCAAGTGGCTAGCGCTCTGGCATTTGGTACCGCAGGCTTCAGGTTCGAATCCTGGTGTTGGCATGGATGTTTGCGAGTGAGTCGGAATCGATTTTAAACTGTAAGTTCTGGTTTGTTTAGCCCTCATGAGCACAAGATGAGCGTAAAAACTGTAAAAAAACCAAACCAAGCCTTGAGATTTTTAAGAATTCTTGGGGAATGTGTGCAAATTTAATTAAATATTTGTAGTATGTAATTTTCTTCATTCAAATGTCAAGAATTTTAAAATGAATGAATATTTTTTATTTGCATTTAATATTCTGTTTCTTTCTAGATTCATGCAGTGTATTTGAATATCAGTGGCCAAGTTTAGATAAATTTTTAGAAAACACTTCATTTCCGGTTTCTGTTACATTAGCTAACCAAATCAGAGATGCTATTCTAAAGACAGATGTTCAAACTATTAGCATGGAAGCTACTATTGCTTGCAGTGCCAGAATTTCAGATGCATTACAAGTAAGATGGGTTGTGTATTGCAAACAGCTTTGACATTTTTAATTTTCCCCTGTTTTGAAATCTTTTGTACATTATTTCAGAATTTAAACAACAATCTCGCAGATAATTCAGGATTGAGAGAATTTTTTCAAGCTTCTTGCATCAATTTTACAGACCATTTTGAACATGTACTTCATGAATCAATTCTCATAAATGGGAGCATAGAGCTCGATACAGGTGAGTTATCAGTTTTGATCATTGATGAAATTGTGCATCATGGCTTTTATATAGTTTTAAAATGTAATTATGAGAATTAATGAAGTAAATTTAAAGAGCATGCACATATATAAATATTCATAATGTCCCTATTTGTGTAATATTTTTAATTTATGATGCAAACATATTAAAAAACTTATTATTTTATATTACATTCCATGCATATAGTGCTCCCTTTTAGCTTTATTTATAGTTTGAATTATTTCAGTTGAAAAATTATTCTGTTTTCTATCGGGCATATTTAAAAATGGTTTTCTTTTTTAAACATATTTTTTATACTCCCAAAAATTTTTCATTTCATTTTTTTTTTTTTAAATGTTCTCATCAAAAAAAAATGTTATTACGTGATTCTTATTGCTGAAGGAAGAATATATTATGTTTCAATTTTTATTTGTGATGATTTACTTTCATTAAAATGTGCTTGTTTATTACTTAAGGAAATGATGAAGTATTTTCTGTGTTACTGACTAAAACAGAGCAAGAGAAATGTCCACGATGCCGACTTTTTTTAGATCTCATTCAGCATCTACTCTGTGTCATCGCTGTTCTAATGTTTTGAATATTTCTCATTCTGAGAAATCATGTATGTAAATATATTATTTATTTATTTTTAAAATGATTTAGATCCTTTGTTTAATGGAAATAAATCTCATTATATATAATTCCCGTGTCACGATGTTTGTTCGCGATGAACTCCCAAACTAACCATCCGATTGTAACTTTTTTTTTGTGTGTTTTGTTCCAAATTGAGACATAGGATAATTTTTATTCAGATTTTTTTTTTAGTATTTAAATGCAAAATCGGTTAAAATTTAGCATTGAGGAAGGCGCCAATCTTGCAACCCTGAATTTTCACAAATTTCTTTAGGGTTGCAATACTGCAATTAGAGGAATTCGTAGCTTCATTTTCGAACAATATAATGACTATTTTTAGATTGCGCCCGTATCTTGATGCCTGTACTACATAACCGCAAAATTCTCATGTTCTGAATATTATTGTTTTATGTTTCAATATAAATTTCATACAATATAATTTTCACAAAATTTAAAGTATTTCTATGCGAAATAAATCAAATGTATGTAAGTAATACCTGATTTGATTATCAATATTTTTTTTATTTTCTAAGTTTGAATTTGAATTGGAATAAAATATATGGAATGAAAAGTTGTGAATCAAAACATTGAACTTTTCTATGCTTAAAGTTTGTCAACATGTGTTTTATTTGATTAAGAATTCTAAAATGAAATGTGATCTGCAAGATAATATAATATAGACAATATAATTTTAAAGAAATATGATGAATTTTAAGGATTTTTTTGAAAAGTGTGAAAATGAAGTAAACTCTGCAATTATTTGATATAATGATAACATTAAAATTTTATAAAAGGTATTATATTAGTTGCAAGTTGAAAATCAAGGACATTTTATTTTAAAAACTTTTGTTATTTGAAAAACAAAGAATTTGAGTGATTTGAATATTGTCGAAGAAAAATTGATAAATGGTACTTTTAAATTGGAAGTTATTTAAAGAAAACAAAACAAATAAATAAGTGTTTATATTAATAAAGGAGAATTTAAAGCTCAATAACATTTTTATGTATGTACATTTGCTTTTATTTACATTTAAAAGTTGGTTTTAATTATTTCTTATTTGAATTTTTATGCATTTTGTATTCATTCAAAACACCATAATACTAATATTTCTGTTCTAAATGCTTTGAAACTTCATGTAAAAGTTTTTTTTTTTTTAAATGTATGAAAGGAATAGAACATGGAAATTAACCTAAATTCATAAATTAGTTTTATTTCAGTTTTTAAACTAAGAATTTTTGTAAATTTGTAAAAAAAAAAAAGTTTGTGTCGACAAACTTTAAGCATACAAAAATGTATAAATAATTATGATATAAATTTGAAAACAGTATATTACCTACATAAGGATATTCCCAGCATAAAAATACTTGCAAAGGAAAAACTATTCATGTTTTATTTATTTTTGAATTATCAAGTTTTGCAATGTTTATCCATATTTTAAAGAAGACATTGTATAAAAAATAGTTAAAGTTGATTTTTTTATGTGAAATTCAAAGGTTTTGAATATATTTAATCAAAACACTTGCAAAAAGGCTAGATATTTTAAATTCAGGTCATTTCATATTAAAAAGCCTTTGCAAATAGAAGGAAGTTGTAAAAAAAAAAAATTTTGTCGAGCAAATTTTAACTTTTTCAAAACAAAGCTCAAAAAATATTTAGAGCTTTGGGGAAAATAAAACTATATTTTTTAATAAATAATACTATGAACTTGATAATTAAATGACATTTTAATATATTTACAGCATTTTTAAAATTAATATCTCTAATTAAAAGTTGTTTTTAGCTTTTTCTCAGAATGAATTTTTATGCTTTTTGTTTTCATGTGCAACACCATAACACACAAACTAGCACAAAAATAATAAATAAGAAAGATATAAATTTACCAGAGGTCTATTCCCTGTAAAATGTTAGTACAAACAAATACAAACTTAGAAATTTCAAAAATATTGATTTGATTTTGAGTTGTCATGTTTTGTAACAGTATCAATTTTTGGCCACATTACCTGTCATTCCTGGCTCTACGTTTGCTGATGAGATTAACGCATGTTTGAAACAATCATTTTTATGGAAAAACGTTGAAACACTTCGATTGACCATAAATATTCGAGTACAATTACATAATGATCCATTGGAACAAGTATTTTCAAATCAATTACTGGATACTGGAAACGGTACAATCAGACTACATCAAAATATGCAATGCATCCAATTGCCAGACAATTTCTGCTTTGTTGTTCATTCAAAAATGAATTAATTGAGAGTGTATTTCCGGATATTCTTAATAATCACTTAGACCATAATTGGCTCAGTAATCGTGCAATTTTGGCAGCAAAAAATGTTGATGAAATTAACTGTCAAATACAAAATTTATTGCCAGGCAATCTAATGACTTTTAGGGGCTGAATGG
The DNA here is from genome assembly GCA_021605095.1 of Caerostris extrusa. NCBI lineage: Eukaryota > Metazoa > Arthropoda > Arachnida > Araneae > Araneidae > Caerostris > Caerostris extrusa. Next base: position 7,075 of record BPLR01006930.1, on the reverse strand, counting down.
CCGAGTGGCTAGCGCTCGGTACCACAGGTTTCGGGTTCGAGTCCCGGCGGTGCCATGAATGTTTGTAGCGGTTCGGAATCCACTTTAAACCGTAGGTCCCTGTCTAACAGGATCGTCGAGCGTTGCGGGGGTGTTGTTACTCCGCGTCCGTGGCTATCTTCAAGTTGCATGCACCTCCTGAGTAGTGCTAAGCGAGTAACGTTTGTGCAGCGCTTGCCTTAAGGCATTAAAGGCAATTGTCTGAGTGGTTGCCAGCTGCGTTGGAACAAACAAACAAAAAAAAATCTGATGACTTTTAAATCAATCGACACCATTGCTGATAAAAACCAGATTGTCAATTTTCTTATTGAATTTTTAAATTCTCTGGATATGCCAGGAATGCCGTCGCAAATCTTCGTCTGAAAATTGGTTCACCGATCATTCTATTGCGTAACTTAAATCCACCAAAATTATGCAACGGTACACGATTTGTCATCAGAAGAATTACCAGAAACGTACTTGAAGCAACGATATTGACTGGAAAGTTTAAAGGCGAAGTCGTCCTGTACCTACCTATGATACCATCAGAATCTACAATACCTCTCAAAAGTCTACAATTTTCGATACGTTTGGCTTTTGCGATGACAATAAATAAGTCGCAAGGGCAGACAACAGCTATTTGTGGCTTGGACTTGGAGAATCCGTGTTTCTCCCATGGGCAGCTGTATGTTGCATGCTCACGTATTGGAAAACCATCGAATTTATTTATTTTGACGAAAGACAGACTAACAAGAAATAGTGTTCATCGCTTAGTTCTTAGTTAAATGAAAGTAATGATTATTAAAAATTAAATTAGGTAAAATAATTATAAAACAGTGTTAAAAACCAACATTATCTACCTCATTCATTAAATTAATAAAAATTAAACATTTTCTATTCGTTTGAAGCTTAATTTGATCTTTTCATCATTCTTTACCAATTACTTCCTTAACAATACCAATTATAGTATCTAATAATTGAACGAAATACAAGAAAGCCACAGCAACGCGTGGCCGGGTCTTCTAGTTTTATATATAATTACAAGCACACATAACCTGACCGACTTCAGAAAATAAGACTTTTTAACTCTTGTTACACTATTTTTCAAATGTTAAAGTATCTGGAAAATAATGAGTTCAATATGTGTCAGTTTATACGATTTCCAAAAACGTAATAGACAGACAATAATGCCAATGAATCAAATACTGCAAAAAAAAAAGTATATGTCAAGCAATTTTTTTTCCAATATTAGAACAATTGTGCTATAACAAAACTGCACAATTTTATTTAATGACTAAGAATAGTCAATTACAAAAATGACTTAATAAAAGTTCTTTAGACTTCACGAGACTTTCAATTCTCTTACTTTTTTGATATTGCTTTTCGAAATTTTTTATATTCATTAGACAGTATGCACATTATAGAAAGTAGTAGAATACTTACAAAAGTAACGGTGGTTATCGATACAAAACAAATATTTATTTTATTTGGAGCCTGCAAGTTTCAAAAAGTCACAAAAATTTCAATTTGCACAACATTTATTTAACACACAAATACATATACACACCATGAATAAATAAAAAACACTTCAATGTTACATGGTTACCGTAAAACAAAGTTGCAGGAACATTTGAATAATACAAACAGGTACAAAAACAATATTTAATACTTGACATATAAATAGGCAGTTCACTTTTTACAATTTTAAGAGGATTGTTACGGGAGAAAAATTTTTGATGTATGAGGCGCATTTCAGAAAAAAGAAACTAAATCGCATTTGGCCAAAAGCAGACATCTTTTGGTGGCACAATTCCAAGTTTATAACATTGGTCTTTGCATGATTATAATAACTAAAATGAGAACTTCAAGGCGAGCCTATAAATAGAGCTCCCTAGGCAGCAGAATCTCTATGAGCGTAAAAAGTGCTTATTGGAGACTTAATTGCATTGAAAACTAACCAGAAAAATAAGTATATGGAACATTCAAAGAAATTTGGTTTATATTTATTTACTTTTATAACCAATAGAATCTTTTATCGGAAGTGTGCCTCATATAAAAATAGATTAAAAACCTCATTTTGGGCTCGCAATAAATCGCCAACGTTTGACGCCAAATAGTTGGTAGTCATAACCCTTCTCACTCGTAGTTCGCCCACCATGAGAATAGATCTTGCGCCATAGGTGCTTTCCGTTAGTTGAACCCACTATTTCGCCAAACATAATAGGAAAACATCACAAAAACAATCGAAATAAAATAAATCTTTTAATACTTAGAAATTATACAAGAACCTAGATGAAATAAAAAAAAAAAAAATGGCATGTGAAAATAAAAAAGTAGAAACCAAACTTTAAAATAATAAGAATGATTTTTCCTTTGCATGTGAAATAAATTGAAACAATTAATGATTATGAAATCGTTTTCAAAAGGAAATCCAATGATTTCAGTGGTACCGTAATTGAGTTTAGAAGCGTGAATAGATTTAACCAAGGAAATGAAACTCCTTTGAACAGATTGTTTTTTGAAAAATTGCAGTCACCAGAAATGCATTACTATGGCATTATTTCTTTCTTTTGCCAATAATAATAAATGCAATTAAGAAAAATAGAAACAATTTACAATAACACGTAAATATTAACATAAAGTAAACAGCAGTCATGAAATTATTATTTTCATTCAGAGAAGTTTTAAAATATTCAAAAAGAAAAAGTGCTACCTAAAATGCATATTATTTTTGGTTGATACTTGACCTATTAATTTAAAAGGGCTATCTGATCAACAAAGGTGTCCATAACAGTATCAAACCATCAAGCTTTGGGCCATAGAATGTTCGATGGATAGAATAGCCAAATTGCGTCATCTGTTTTGTCCAATAGAATTTCTTAATTAAGCTTGGTTTTAATTTCGAGAATGATAGCTCAGCACTAGGTGCAGTCACAGGAATTGTTACAAATAACATAAAAGCTTGACATAAAATGATTTCTTACGACTCATAAATCAGCCAGTTCCCCTATGGAAGAACTTTTATTTCATGTATAAAACAAATTTTCCTTAATAAATGAGACAGAACAAATTCTTATGCCTTTTCTGTGCTCAGCCTCTCTGCTCAGACAATTTGCCTGTCTTGCAACCCCATAGTTATGCCACTGCCCTAAGGGGAGGAGCCTCCATAGGTTTTTCCTTTGGGTGGTAAGAGGACAATAAAATACCTCATACAGAACAACCGGTAGAAGTCCAACCTCTCATGGCAACCCTTCTCCCCGTGAGGAATCAAGAGAGCATATTAAATGCTGATGAATAGGGCATATTTATTAGGTCCTTTTGCATCACTTTGTAAGCGCTCAACAGTTTGTGTGTAACTTGTGGGTCTCAGCTCCACCAAATAACATTAATAGTTGACTGTGAAATGTTCACGTGGGCAACTTTCAATTTCTTTCTATGCATAACTTTTTTCTGCGATTATTCAGAATAAAAAAAAAAAAAATCATACTCCAATTTCACTCAAACCTCACAGCAACAAAAGATCACGGCCAATGTTTTACTTTTAAATATCTTAGATTCCAGTCATAAGAATAAATTACTTTTCATTTCATTTCAGTACAATCTTAAATGTATTGAAATATTTTTTTTAAACTCATTTGCGGTGAAAAATCAAAAATACTTGTGGCCCTCGTGATAAATCATCAAAATCTTCAGCGATGGTTGGGTTTGACTACCAGAAAAGCATAAATGTTTTTTAGATAAACACAGCTTTGAAAAACAAAAAGTTATTAAAAAATAGCTCTTTAAAATTTCATTAAGCTAAAATAAGTTTTTACTTTTGGCAAAATCACAATTCTCTTTCATAAATTGTAAAATAAAATAAATGCTTGAGAAAAAAATAAAAACATTTATCAGTATAAAAAAAAAAAAGTATGGTATTTCAATTTCTTATAAAAATTTTTTACTGCAGGACAATTCCTACCATTTTGAAAAATAGCAAATAACACATACAGATAGGATGTGATTAAATAAATTTTCATTAGACTCAAGAAATGTGTCTTCTAATATTAACAGGATATTTCAATAAAAAGAACTATTTACACATGTTGTAAATGATGCCGTAATGGAACAGATTACTAGTCTAATGAAAATGTACACCCAGAAAGAGAAATACCAACAATCATGTCACAAACTTACACTTAGAATATCATTTTTTTTTTTTTTGCAACAGCATAAACATGTACCATAATAAAACACATATAAATGACAACAATAGCCTTAATGCACAATATTATAGAGCACAACGAAGCACATACCTCAGTGCATACACATAGGATGTCTACATCTCAATTCACACAGATTTGCAGTTGATCAAAATTGATCTTTAAATAATAATTCTGTATTTTCATTTAACCTTTTTTATTTGCTTAAAATAAAGCAACCATTTTTACTTTCAAATCAAAATAATCTCACATTAATATAAAAAAATTTACTTGAACATATTTTTAAAAATGCTTCAACACCTCGCTTATACATAATGGCTTATTTAGTTATCTATAAAAGTTTTTACAATAATTCAAAGAAAACCCTTTTTTCTTTTTAAGTAAAAAGAACAGAAACATTTAACTCTTAATCAAATAAGAAAAAAACTGTTGATATAAATATAACATTCTAAAGAAATTGACTTTTCTAAAAAAAATACAATTTCAAATTTGATTAAATTATTAAATCTTGAATTTTTGATTAATCAATTAAAAAAATTTTAACTAAAGAAAAAGCGACTGGTTATTCTATTATTTACTTCTTTTCAGACAGGTTTTATATCAATTGTTTTAAAAAAGGTTAATTACATCTTTATATTAAATGATTTATACATAAAGATTTAACATCTTTGGTAAATTTTCACATGCCCTTTTATCTCGGCAAGATTTCAGGACTATGAAATACCTTCGTCTGCACAAGCAAAGCACATCACTATGTGCGAGTGTATATATCATATTATAGCCAATTAAATAAAATGATTTATATCTTAATACGTTCTTTTATCAGTGAATCAAATTTGTTTTCAGGTAATATCACAGAAATAATGATTCTATAAATAAAAAAAAAATTACTTGGGACAACAATGAGGTTTAGTCATACATCTGTCACTATACATAAAAAGTTTGCCACATAAATCAGATACTTACTAGTTTGTACATATAATGAGGTATAAATAAAACATTTCTACAATAAATTCATTCAAATATATTTTAATATCAGAAACAATTAGTGCTTAAATTGAAACAGAATGATTTCATCAGAGAAACATGTCTGTCAATTTATATATATATATATCTCACAGCATAAAAAAAAACAATAGTCTTAAATAAAAGAATGCCGAATGAAGTAGTTAGATTAGATACACAGGAACGATGGTAATAATAGATTCATCATGTTATCTAAATGGAAAGTAGCAAAACATCCTATTGTGGTTTTTAACCATAAATAATAGCTGACAGAGAAATTGCAAAAAGAAAAAAAACGTACATATCGTTTTTCTTTTACAATAAACACTGCCTGAGAAACACTGATGAAGTAATTTTCATAAAACTCATGTTCATAAGTTTCATTTTATCACCATTTCACAGTCGAAACATACATTTTTTTTATCCACTGTGCACTGCAACTGAAGTAAGAGGTGATGAATTGAGTAATGACGTATGCAGATAAAGATTTGAAATATTGCACCCAAAAGCATATGGTGGTGCTAAACAAACCACTTTTGTCTCCATGGTTTAATGGAGTTTGGATGTTCTGATAGAATAGTTTTTCAAATAATGGACAAAAGTGGCTTGAAATCAAGTTTTGAGACTTTTACATCAACATACAAACTTGCATTTTGTTACTGTCTGATTTATAATCATTGAGTGAGAATCTAATATTGTTATTATTTAATGCTCAACATCATTTCTTTTAATGTTTCATCTTGATTGCTAGTACCAGCCATCTCTAGCTCGCACAGAAAAGTTCAACAGAAATTCATCAATATGCAAATGATGTTTAGTTTTCAGTGGTTGTTTTACAGCAAGATAACAAAAATTGAAAAACACAAACTGAACACAAGCTGTGAGTCAAGTGTTTCCTTGGTTATGGAGGTCTTCTATTTCCTCTCCCGCTAAGGTATGTGTGCGGATCATAATCGTAGTCTCTTTAAAAAGCATAATTTCAGTTTTGAATACCATCAACATCTAGCTCACTCAAAAAAAAGTACAATAGCAACTCAACAATATGCAGATGAGATGTTTTAGACTTCAGAGGTTGCTAAATATTGTTTTTCAGAAAGAAGGCAAAACAAATTGAACACCAACCTGCCAGTCAAGTGTTTCCTTGGGCATTGTGGTCTTCTATTCTGCATCCATTAAGGTATTAATGAATCCCTAATTGTAATAGGCCATCTCTTTGTCACAGCAACATCTCGGTTTTGAGTACCATAAACACCAGTCTTCTCTAGTTCACATAAAAAAGTACAATCGCAATTCAACAACACTGCTGTAGGTGCTTTAGTTGCTTGCCAATATTATTGTTCAGCAAGATAATAGCACTGCAAAAACAAACTGAACGCTAGTTTGCACGCCAAGTGTTTCCTTGGTCACTGGAGCCTTCTATTCTCTTTCCACTCAGGTATGTGGGGGTCATCTCTCTGTCAAGCATAATCTCAGTTTTATCTTAGCTCACACAAAAAAGTACAATAGCAGCTCAACATTATGCAGATGATGTGCTTTAAACTTCAGAGGCACTATATGACTTCTAGCAGATAATACATTGCAAACAAACTGAACACCAGCCTGCACGTCAAGTTGGTTACTGTGATCTTCAATTCATTTCTCCTCTCTGGTAAGTGTAGGTCATGATTTGACTACCCCATTCTAGCACCAAATGAAGGGCAAATCAAAAAGAACCTTAATGTAATTCAGTCTATAAGCATCCTTACGATTTGGTAATGATTTTGATGACGCAACAACTTGTGCCATCCAAAAAGGTCATTTTATTATCTTTAGAGATGTTTTATCACCTTATATATCCAAACAGTACTGCA
>BPLR01006929.1:0-11312 GCA_021605095.1 Caerostris extrusa | reverse complement strand
AAAAATATTTAGCTCATAATGTCTTTCGTCCTATTTTGAATATACTTATATAGGAACTTAAATCGAAAGAAGAAATCAATAATTTAGATCGTGCATTGCATTATAACCGAGATGATAGACATAAAAGGGATCTAATAACTTGCAACAGAAAAGTATTGATTTAAGATGCAATCACGGAATGTTACTTCTGGAACTTATGTTTGATTGGAAAATTAGCGATTTTCATAAACATGTTGCCGTAACATTTTTCATATATGGGTGGTTCCTTTTATTTACAAAAGAGACCGCCAACGATGGGTGATAAAGTGAAGCAATCCCTATAACTTTTCCACATTTGCGTATCTTATAATACAGCGTAAACAAACTTTAAGCAAACAAAAGTAGATGACGAAACTCACATTGTCAATTCCATACGCATTGTAACTTTCGTCCCGTTCGACTTCGAATCTCCGCGTTTCTTAAAACAATTCTTACGAAACAAACACCTAACCACTGAGGTCACGCGTCGTATTCTCGGACCTTACTGTCTCCACTTACTTCTATCGAGTAAATTCTGGTTTGCTTTGATTTGTCACTCTTCGGTCCCTTTTTGCAACCTTGTCAAAATTAGAGAGGGCTGCTGTTTAAAATAAATTCTGCAGAAATTATTTGAAAAAAAATTTTCTATTGTAAAAGTATATTGATAACCTACCGTCGTTTATACCTTGAAAGATTATCATACTGAGTTAGGATTAATTTTATGGAAAATTGCCCAAAACATTCTTTAATTCAGAATTTTTATATATGAACCTTTTAATTAATGAATTGATTTTTAATGCGATGTTTAACGGCATCTGCATAAATTAATACAGTATAATTAGCCAGAGATCTCACTTGATATTTGCTGCAAACATCTGAAGTCTGTGTGCCTGTTTATTCCTATTTAATTTTCTTTTAGAGTTGGATTTTAATTTTACCTCTTATTTTGAAGTGAAACACGATTTTGCATTCACCTATACATTGCATGTCCAGAATTCTGTGGTTTGGATAGTAGTTGATGTAGGATTTGAATTTCGATCTTTGATAGAAAAATAAATTCATTGCTGTATTATTTATAAAAAGATATCAAACCTGCGATGATTGTTTTAAAAAATATAAACGATATTTATAAAAATTAGAGATTTTGTAACTAATAGATTTCAATATAACATGCTTCTTTAATCGTCTAATATGATACTCGCCAATACGACACTCCATCTAATCAGAAGCTCCTGCTGAACAATAACACGGTGACGAGTCATATTTCATGTTAATCCTGATTCCTTTCCACCACTTTGCATGCTAGGTTATAAAACATTTTGATACTTCATTTACTTTTGATTTATACTTTTATTTAATTTTACAGAAATTAATCTTAAAATGATAACGCTTATTTCCTTTCAGTAAAATTGGGAGAGTTTTATTGTATCGTTATATTAACGTAAATATAAATGTTAGGTGAATTTATTGTTTTAAAATTTTGAAATTTTATTGTTACGGAATTTGACATTAAATTAAGCTTCGTCTTATTCATTAAAAGCTCGTAATAACAAAGTACATGATATATTATAAGTCAAAATTCAAATAAATAAGCACAGAGTAAAGAAATACATTTTGTTGTCGCAAAGTTTTATTATGCAATATCTCTCCTTTAAGAGAAATCAGTTAAAAAGAATTTTACTGAACACCAATTTAAAACAGGAAATTCTTTAAAAATAAATATAATTAAAAACTAGAAATATAAGAAATACATGTAATTTCGTAAAATACTTGCAATCTAAAGTATTTAACTTAAAATTTATTTTTTTGGAAATGTCGTTTAAAAGGTTCTGATGTAAATATTTTTTCATTTAAATCATAATTTTAAAATGACTATATTTAATGCAGTAAAATGCAATAGTTCGTAATATAAATCATAGTTTAAAACAAATGTTAAAATAATTAACTATAATATCTCTTAAATAAATATATATAATATTTCACTTAATGTATTTAATATTTAGTATTTATTAGTAGTACTCGGAAGTTAAAAATATTTCGACTCGAAATTTTATAAGTTTGGATTGCTAGCAATTTTATTCTCGTAAATGTAGAATCATAATCTCTAATTTTGTATGAATTATCGGGTATTATGTTAAACTACAACAAGTTATTTGTGCTTCAAAAATTGTAAAGAACATACATATTTGAAATAAGAATAAAATTTTTAATATCCTCTGTAGGATTGTTACGTATATATTTATAAATAGCGTGAATATAATTAATAAATATGATTTGAAAAAGGTTTTAACAGAATAGAGTTTATTGCACTATTAGGAAAATGGCTTCACATGCATTTGCAAAACACAAAATATTTCGTAAATTTTTCACTGCGGAATCAATATAAAAATACTTTTTACATATCTAAAATTTTATTGAGAAATAAATTCAGATTAAATACACCGTGTACAATATAAAAATAAACATTATTATAAATACAACTGTGATACTGTAAAAAAAAATTCAGACAGTTGAATAACTCGAGTCAAATATTAAAAATTCATTAAAAACTTTTTTTCAGTTTAAAACACTACTTATGCTGCATCAAATTTAATGCTCTTCTTTTATCTAAAGAACATTATTTTTCTATAACATTTATGTTGTATTTTACATAAGTGAGTTCAATTCATTTTTAACTTAAACGTGTAGTAAACATCTTGGCTTTTTTCTTTTAATTTTCAATATTCTTTATAATAAATATTATAAGGGACAGTAGCAAGGAAATACATTGTTGTATTTTTTTAAATCTCAATGAACAATCAATTTTTTTCTATTATTACTATGTTCATTTTGTTAGGAATGATATCTCAACCTGCAAGAGATTTTTCAATTAGTTTCCAGATGTGATCGGAGTGTCCTCAGGAGTTGCAGACGAGTCTTCTGATGAACATATGCCTTCTTCGAGTTTCACAAGCTTCACTGTTACACAAGATACCATATGTCTCTTCAAACTGATCTTGCATTTGTATATTTTTCCACACTTGTTAAAACATAAGATCTCTCTTTAGAATGAATTTTCTTATGTGTGCATAGATGTGTCTTGTAAGTGAATGCTCTGCCTCATTTTTCACAAGAAAAGACCTTTCTCCTGTATGAAATTTTTTATGCTCGTCCACATATTTCTCTCGGGTGAATGTGAATATTTCCCCACAATCTTCACAAACGTGACGGAATTCCCTAATGTGAAATTTCTTATGATTGTTCAAATCGCTCATTTGGCCGAATTTTTGCCGCAGGAGTCACAAGCAAAATGTTTTTCTCCTGTAGGAATTCTCTCATGTCTTTCTACATGATATTTAGATGGGAACGCCTTTTCACAGTATCCGCATTGGTGACGTTTTTTTAGATGTTCTTTGTAGAAATGCTCTTTTAAATCTCTTGGAAGTTCGAATTCTTTCCCGCATTTATTGCACTTGAATGATTCTTCAGATGGTGTCGTATCAGAAGAAGACATATTGAAGACTTTGCAACTCAGATTAATGTAAAAAATTAAAATTTAAAAGAGTGCATGTCAAATGCATTTATCCCTTGTAACTTTTAGGCATTTATTGAACATATTTCTAAGCAACATTTCTAGGTCAAAAATTTTTCTAGGCCAATTATTTTTTACAATATTTCTTGTTTATGAAAAACTTTATCCTTAAAAATATACGCACTACATCATAGATGTTATCGAATCAAATCGTCGATTATAAAATTAATTCCTGAAAATTTTATAGAATTAATTACAAAAATTGTGTGTTGATTTTTATGAAATACGGACTCAAATTAGTAAATTGAGAAAATTATTATATACAATCTACATTTTTATGAAAATACATTAACCTGATATCCTCAAATTTAAAAATTATATAAATATTATATTTAGGGTAAAACGCAATTTGCACAATTTCCTATGTCCTTTAGTCATTTTTTTTTTTTTTTGCAACTGGTAAATACGGATGAGATCAATCAATGATCAATTTATACTGAGTTTTATATTATACTAAGTCAAAATATAGCTTCCAAATTAGTATATTAAATTGAATACGAGCTCTATGTATCGATAATTTCGATGATACTGCTAAATCCCGTGTACTGAAGTTTGACGTAAATAATTTGTATTTATCAAGTGGATTTCGCTTCTACACGAATATCTGAAATCTTGAATCGAAATAGATAGATTTAGAAAACCCAAGATAACCCAATAACATCCAAGATAATCGAATAGATCTTGGATGTTCCGTACTTCATTTGAAATGTCTGATCATCGCTCGAATGAAATCGTTCTGATTATTCAGCTGTATTTTCAACAGGCATTATTTCAGAAATTGAAAATATATGTTGATAATTTCACAAGCATAATGGTTCTTCAAATTTACCTTTTTTTTTTTTTTTGAAGTCGGGACTTGTTCGTTTTGTGTTTATGCAGTAAAAGAGAAAAAACACCCAATCATTTCGCGTGGACGAAAGAAATTAAAACACGTATTTGTAACACATAACACTTCATCAAATCCAGATAGCAATATCGCAATTGATTAGTTATTAAAAATCCAATGAAAATAATTTGAGTTAGAATTTAAAAAACTGAATATTTATTTTCCATGGAATCTGCAATTAATTAAGCGGTGAGATGCATTTAGTCCTCGTTAAAATATTCATTCTCTACTAGGATGAAAATTAAGTAGGATATTCAGCTTTTATAAATTTACATTATATTAGATTATTTTTGGTATGCAAATAAACTAAATTTATTAGATATTTTTGGAGGGTTTCTTCCGTTTGGATAGCTACCAAAATACTGTGAGTAGATGCGGACGAAGTCCTTTGAAAATCTGTAAATCCCTGCCTTACACAGTTTTTGATTAAACAACTTTGGATTAATTCCTTCAATATAGACCAAAATATACACATTTTATGCGAGAGGTGCTGAATATATTATAAAATTATGATAATAAAATATAGATATTGACACTCTTTAATAATTTGACATGAAACTACAATCAACATACTTTGGTGCGAGGTTGCTAGTAATGCACAAGGTGCGATTCCATGTAATCCTCTTAACTGAAGAATGATTGTATGAGCTTTACTTCTCTGCCTTAATACAAGGAATGTATTTTAATTCGCTAATTGCACTCTTTAAAAATTTCGATTAAACTTTCCTTTATTATTTGCGATTAATAGCCCTTTGTATTCTCTTCCCAATGGACAATCCAAGAGCGAAAGGGCATTTAAGAAAATAAATACAAAATTTGAAGAATAATTAATATCTTCCCGTTCTACTTTGACTTCTAAATAGGCAATATTACAGAAAACTTACATAAATTTTCACTTTTCAAAATTTCTTTTTTTTTTTTTTTCTGTTCCCACTTGCGAGAAAGTTGGAACTTTTGTTCTAATGCAGTTGGCAAACACTTAAACAGTTGTCTCTGATGCTTTAAGGCAAGCGCTACCCAGGAGATGCTGTAGCTTGAAGATAAGCTACGGACGCGGAGTAACAATAACCCCGCAACGCTCTTCGATCTTGTTAGACCGGGACCTACGTTTAAAAATGGATTCCGAACCACTACAAACATCCATGGACACAGCCGGGACTCGAACCCTAAACCTGTGGTACCGAGCGCCAGAACGCTAGCCACTCGGCCATTCAGGTCCCGAAAGTTGGAACAATAATAAAAAAAATGCACAATTTTAAAATAATCAACAAATATTTTCTGGTCCGAAATGGAGAATTGCATACAGATGCTCATCATTTATTAAACATAAGTGAGTTGCTGTGTGTCAAAAAAGAATATTTCAATAATGTTACAAACGTTGATTGAACGTTGCGATTAAAAAAATGGTACGAGTTTTGTATCCAATTAGAATTACATTGTGATGTAAATGATTTTCATACACTTATTTTAATTTTTAAGTACAAATATATGCAATCATTTCGTTTCAATAAAAATAAACGTAAATTGACGAATTTGATGTATATAAATGTGATGAGACTGGACATATGCGATGAAAAAATATGAAATCTACGAGTAATAACCTTCGGGGTTATGGTGACTTAAATGGTGGTGATGATATAATATCAGTTGGATTTTTTTTTAAATTTTGCATTTTATTTCGACAGCTATCTGTTATTTTCTTTTTGAATTAATTTTTATTTCTAATATACATTTAATGGAATATTTTTATATACATCCCAAAAAATATCACACAAAAATAGGCCGTATAGAAATTTTTGGTAACTCATTTTTCAACTGTTTATATTGTAGAAAAACTTAGCATCCTCAACTTGCCAAATAGCTAACTTTACACTATATTTCGTGAAAATTATTTTTAAAAAAATCATATTATATGCTTATATTCCTCAAATAACAAATTACTATTTTTTGTCACGAATTAGGAATTTCGATTATAAAATCTTGCTTATTACGTTACATTATTTATAGACAGATATCAAAAATGCGATTTCATTTAAAAAATAACTGAATGTTGTTAAAATTGTTGTACAACGGATTTCAATATAATATGCTAGTTTACATTTTTAAATACACCATGAAACTTATCCAATGCGATACTCGACAATGCGACACTCCAAATATACCGAAGGATTTGGATTTCTGATTTGCTGACGAGTCATTTTTCAAGTTAACCTTAACCTAGCATGCAAAGTGGAGGACAGAGTTTACTACTGTGCACAAAAAGTAAGACCAATTATTTGTTTTTCAAAAACTCTTTATTTATTCTTCAAATTTATTTCATCGCCTTCAAAGTAATCCCTTCCAGACACAATGCACTTATGCCAACTTTTCTTCCAATCCTCAATGCATGCTAAACAGTCATCGGCGGGGATGACCTTCAAAGCGCGCGGCGATTCACGTTGAATTTCTTCAATCGACTCAAAAATGTGTCCCCGGAGTGGTCCTTTGAGTTTAGGAATAGCCAGAAGCCGAACGGTGTGAATACGGTGGTTGTGGAACGTGGGTGGGTTTCATTTTTGGCGAAAATGACACGAAGAATCAATGCAGTGTGAGATTGGCGCATTCAGTGTTTTCGGTACCAATCGAGATTTGACGCGTTTGAGGCCCAAAATGGAATTGACCGATCCTTTTGAAATTCCAACATCGTCAGCAAGGTCTCTAATTGTAAATCGACGGTTTGCAAGCATCAAATCTTTAATATTTTGGACGTGAGCTCCGTCGGTTGAGGTTGATGGTCGACCAGAGGGTTCTTCGTCTTCAACGCGTTCTCTGCCTTCTTTGAACTGTTAATACCACTTGTAAACATTTCTTTCCGATATAGAAATACTCACCGAATACCTTCTGCAACATTCTATACGTTTCCGCAAACATAAATTGAATGCAAGTTCTTTGCTCAATTAATTCAGACATTTCAAAAATCGCCGAAATCTGTTATAAGCGTCTCAGAAAGCCAAGCGTAACTCAAACACTAATGAATATTTTGACGTGAAATTTCACACAGATGTCGAAGGCAGTGCCAGCAACCTAAAAAAAAAAAAAAATCTATAAGCCCCGGGAATTTTTAAATTGAAAATTGGTCTTACACAGTAGTTTTGGACACAGTAGTATATCTCATTTTGATATTTTATTCATCCATTTTTATAGTAATTTATTTTCCATTTGCAAGCATTAATTTAATTAAAAAACACCTTTTATTTATATTGTTTTGTTTTTGTAATCTTTTTAAAAGTTTTCTTGCGTACTATTTTATGGTTAAATTAATGTGTGAAAAATGTTTAGTAAATTAATTCTAAAAATTAGTAATGTTTTATGCAATCACTTATTTTCTATTAAGATATCTTACTAATTAAAAGCCTGCAATATCATCTTTAAACATATGTTGTAAGACTAATTAAAAAAATAAGCACAGATTGACGAAATTCATTTTGTTACAAACTTATTACGCAATACAACTTTTTTTAAAAATTTGAAAAATGTCATTTTCTGAATACTGACTTAAAGTAAATAAATATTATAATTTTATGGCTGGAATTATTTAAAAAATAAAATAAATTATAAAACATTAGAAATTTAAGCAGAACATTTTACAAAATTATCTAAGATTTGAAATTTAAGCAATCAAAATAATTTACCTAAAAAAATTTCTTTTTTTTTAGGAAATATTGTCAATTTAAATTTTTTGGTGTAAATATTTTTTTATTAATTTAAATTCATGAAAAAATTTAAATCACAATTTTCAAATCACTATATTTAATGCAGCCAACTGCATTTCCTAGTAAATAACTTGTTTAATAAATTTAACTTTAAAATAGTTAACGACAATTACCTAAATATTTAATATCTCCTTCAATATATAAAATTGTAGTTAAAAAAAAATCCGATTATAACGAAATTGTGATTACAAATTAATTAGTGTTGCCAATAAAATAATTTTATAGTTACGCTTGGAATGCTAATAGTTTTATTCTCATGTATTTAGAAACATATCTCTATTTTGTATGAAATATCAAGGAAAATTTGAAACTATAACATCTTATAACTGATTTAAAGGAACATACAAATTTAAATTAAAAATTAAAAAGATTTAAAAAAAAATAATTTTCTCTTTATAATAAGTATGTACATATTTAAAATTTGTTATAAACATATAATTAGTAACCATAATTTAAAAAAAGGTTTAATCGACTACCATTTCTTGCTATTAAAAAAAATTCTTACATCTGCAAACCATCAAATGCAAAAATAAATCGTGTACTGCGAATCAATATAAAAACACTTTTTAGGCATCTAAAATTTTATTGGAGATTGGAAAATTTTAAAATTAAATAAATTATGACATATACAAATTAAAAATATACATTGTTATAAAAAATGTTTTATAATACAGTAAAACAATTTTGAGATAGTTGAACAAATCAAATCAAATCTTAAAAATCCATTAAAAACTATTTATCAGTTTAAAACAATACTTATGCTGCATAAAATATAATGCTTGTCTTTTAATTAAAAAACACTATTTTGCCATCGAATTTATATTACATTTTACACAGTTGAAATTGCTTCAATACATCTTTAATTTAAACGTGCAGTACAATCTTGGCTCAAATCAAAGAGATTAATGAAATTACAAAATAAAAAATAATATTCTGCATAAAAAATACTGTAAGTAACAGTAGCAAGAAAATACATCTTTATATTTTTAAAATTACAATTAATAATTTTTTTAATATTACTATATTTACTTTGTTCAGAATGATATTTCCCACTGCCAAAATATACTTGACTAGTTTTCAGATGCTTTAGAAGAGTCTTCAGAAGTTGTAGATGAGCATTCATATGAAGATATGCCTTCTCCGAAGTTGAAAGGATTCTCTGTGATACAACGCAGTACATGTGCATTTAAACTGCATTCATATTTGAATACTTTTAGACATCTATAACAGACATGAGCTATTTCGTCTGCATGAAGATCTTTATGTTTACATAGACGTGACTTGCAAGAGAATGCTCTGCCACATTTTAAACAAATATGAGGCCTTTCTGCTGTATGAAATTTTTTATGTTCGGCGACATATTTCTGTAGAGGGAATTTGAAAGTTTTCCCACATTCCTCACAAAAAATAATCCTTAGAGTGAATTTTCTTATGATCTTTCAAAGAACACATTATATGGAATTTTTCGCCACAGGTGTCACAAACAAAATGTTTTCTTCCCATATAAGTTCTCTCGTGATCTTTCAAAAACACTTTCCAAGGGACAGCATTTTCACAGTATCTACACTGGTGACGCTTTTTTAGATGTTGTTTGGAGAAATGATCTTTAAATCTCTTTGAAGGTCGAATTGTTTTCCACATTTAATGCACTTGAAGGAATCTTCAGATGGTGTCGTGTCCGAAGAAGACATACTGGAGACTTTTCAACTCGGATTAACTTAAAAAATGAAAATTTAAAACAGTGTATGACAAATGCAGTTATCACACTTTTTTTTAACATATATTAACACAGCCTGCTTAGTTCACATTTAGTGTTTCCAATATTTTTTTCTTTTTACATGAGTTCATTCTGATGGAATTTTTTTTTCTTACCAAACTACGCACTTTATCAGGAGCTTATTTGTAGATTAGAAACTAAAATCCCGAAATAATTTACAGAAATTAAAAATGAAATTTTGGGTAGTTTTTAATAAAATTCTGTTTTTAAATTAGAAAATTGAAAAAAATCTTAAATACTTTCTACTTTTTCATAATAAAATTTAACCTAATATTACAAAGTTTAAAAATTCTATCAATTTAATATTTTAAGTAAAAGGATATGCATAATTTTTTATGTTTCTTAAAATATTTTTAGCCATATGTAGAGACGTATGAGGACAATTACATACTTATGATGCGTTTAAATACGTAATATTGAGCCAAAATATGATAGTAACACTGTCCTATGTACCGCTGGACTCGAAGATGCACCTAAATCTCATATTAAAATTTGACGGCAAGAATTTTATTTAGCAAGTGCATTTCGATTCTGTATGAGTATCTGAAAGCAGATCTTATATATTCCGAACTTCGATTGGAAGGCTTAATTCTCTCTCGTATAAAATTGTTCTGATTTTTTAAAGTGCATTCTCAAGAGGTAATGGCTCAAAAATGGAAATCGATTTTGATAGATATCACGAGCATTCTGATTCTTCAAATTTACTTTTTCTTTTTTGAAAACAGGACTTACTCGTCCACATAATTATGCAGAGAAAAACATCAATTATTTCTAGTTTTCTAAAGAGAGTAAAATATGTATCAGAAAATAAAAATAAATAAATAAAATAAACGCTAAATAAAGTCCTGATAACAAAATCGCAGTTATTTAATCAATAAAAATTTTCAATTAAATTTTTTTCTGCATAATTATGTAGACTAGACGAGCAAGCGCTGTTTTCGAAATTTGAAGAATTATTATGCTTGTGATTTCTATTAAAATTAATTTCCATTTTTTTAAATCGTTTAATATTAAGTATGCAAATAAAAAATCAGAACAATTTCATACGAGCGAGAGTTGAGCATTTCAAATGAAGTACCAAATATATAAGATTTAATTTCTGATCCTCATACAGAATTGAAATGCACTTGCTAAATAACAAATAACAATAAATTTAATCCTATTTTACAACTAATAACTTTTAATTAACAGTCATTGTCATAATATACGCTAATTAGACCAGGACCTACAGTTTAACGTGGATTACGAACCACTCACAAACATCCATGCTACAGACAGGATTCGACGCTGAAGTCTATCATTACAAAA
>BPLR01006928.1:0-163743 GCA_021605095.1 Caerostris extrusa | reverse complement strand
ATGATGTAATGAGGAAATTTTCTTGTTTCTCACAAGTTCAGCCTTAGTAAGGGTCATAATGATCAGAGTCAAGTGAACCATTGAAGCTAAAGACAAAGTCCGTTCGAGTATTGAACCCGAGATAGAAAGGCCAATAAGCGTAACAAACATCTTCACGCACAACTCTCTCACATGAGAGAATCGAAAATGAATCTTGTGTAAGTATCATGTCTCTGGTATCTGTAGATCGCAGTTGATGTAATTTGATCACGAAAGAGACTTGAGAAATATGAAGATTCTAAGGAAAGAGGAAATATTTTCACAATCGAAATATAAGAATTGTTCGATGTAACTTTGCCATACAATGTCGTCAATATATTTGAGATTCAAGTGATTGAATAGACAGGTCGGATGGTCATAATAGAAAGAAGCCCTTCAATTTTTTAAAGATATATATGAAAGCGGTAATTTTAAATAGTGAACACTAAGAAAACAAAGTTACATGAATTTCCAGTTAAAAATGCAACATGTGATGCAGCGGATAAAAACAAGAGTCAAATAAAATAAATTATTCCTTTAAAAAGTATAACGGAAAACTGATGGAAAAATAAAAAAAAAAAGTATGTAGCCCAAATTTGTCTTTTATTCAAGCTCAATTTTTCACTACTCCTCGTTTTAAAAGTTTCCCCTCATATAACGTTATTTCTTTTTTTGTTTCATGACTTACGTTAAGTCGATAGTTGTTTGTCAAGTACCACAGTAAAATAGCACTCTGAAATGACGCATTTATATGTAAACATTTCGTTTAATATTATTTATATTATTAGTAATTTGAATCATTATGGAATGTAAAATTTTCATATCTGTAGTACCTTTTAAAATTTCCTTATATACATTGTACAAAAATCATAAATTCTAAACCATATCAACTGCTATTGTTTCATAACTTCCACTTCCATTATCAATGTAATATCCTTAGAAATATATTTATAATTCTTATTATTAATATATTATTCTATAGATTTACTTTTACTTTTGATTTACTTTGTCTCCTTTTTATTCCCATTAGATCCTTTTTTATTAGCATTGTAACTCAAAACAATGTTGGCATTTGGAATATTTTAAATACAGTAACGTTATTTCTCATAAAAATACTACTTTCCTTCAAATGCGAATTAACAGAGTAATGCGAAATTATAACGTTACCTAGATATCTGAATAAATCTTAATACAATTTCTTTCATCAAAAATAAAAGCGCCAATTTTTATTTCTTTAAATGTTAATGAGATGCAAAGGAAGCTAGTTAGAAATGTGCTTCTTTATGAATGCACATCAACACTGTAAGCCACCTTTGCAATGCAGAAATAAAAAAAAATCAAAAAAAAAAAAAAGAAAGGAAAGAAAAAGAATATTTTTTCTTGCTTAGTAACTTTAAAGCCTGTGTACATTTTTGAAAAAAATCTTTCACTTTCAACTTAGTTACACAAAATGGATACTTAAAATAAAAGAAATTGATAAACAACTAAAACTCCTTCGCACACATTTTATGTTTTATCAAATACCTATAATTTGGTTTTCGATGCACGAAAAGTAAATCTTCTTCTTTTTAAAATCTACGTTTCAAAAAACCTTAAGAAAATAACGGCAATAAATTATTCCATCTTTGTTACTATAATTTCTAAACTTTTTACACGTCATTATTTCTTTGACATAGGAAAAAAAAAACGGCAAAAATAAAGAAATCTAATTATGTGCTAAAACATCCTTTAATTCAAAACATGGCACTAAAAAAATCACCAAGCGTAATCTATATAATTACGCAACATAAAAACTTTCAAACGCTATTTTTTTTTTTTTTTTTACCGATTTTTTCTTTTTGTTCAATTACTCGTTGCTAAGGTAGTAACGAGTACTTAAGAACATGATAAGAGGCTTACGGATACGTTACACCGTTTTTATATTTTCCCTCTTTTCCTTTTATTTTCTGAGTTAAGATCATTTTTAAAATTCCAGGAGCGTCTAACTTTTTATCATTATAACTGAATGTGAAAATGAGCTTAAGCGGGATTTAATACAAAGTTTTTGAGATTTTTGAAAAGTTATAGCGCGTGAGGTAAAACAAGCTTCCTTTTTACTCTTTCGTCTTTCTTTGTATTTATCATTAGGTTGAGAAAAACAGATTTGGGGCTCATTAAAGTAATGGTTATATTATTGCACAAGTTCTTAATAAAGCATTAAACGCGTGAAATTATTTTTAATTTCTCTTCCATAAAGCTTTTCCGTTTCTTTGAAGTTTTCAGTTACAGAAGAAGAAAGAAATACTTCTTTAAAAAAGAAAGAATTTACTAAGGTGAAAATGTTAATTTTCATTCTTTCACGGCGGTTGGAAACAGAAATAATTAAAAATAAATTCAGAAATGACTATGCGGGATTCCTTCGAAGCAATGAAATAGAATTTAATTGCACTTTTAATCTCTTAAATCCACCAAGCTTTTAAAAGATGTTTGACTTTTTAAATCTAGAAATTTTAACTAAAATTAGTCATCCATAAAATAGTTTGTGCACTTAAATAACTTCATTGTTAATGAAAGATTCTTTAAAAAATTATTTTACATAATCAGTTTGAATTTATTCTTTCATGATTTAAATATGTTTCAGTTCTTTCAGGAATTAAAAAAATTTTAGTTAATATTTAACGAATTTAAATAATGGATAATTGCATTGTTTACTATGCTTCAAATCCATATTATGTAAACATGATAAAAATGTTTGTAAATGTATAATATAAGATTATCATAATTTTCTGAAATCTTCAAATTCTTATTAGAAGTAGTTTATTAAACAATTCAAAATAAATAAATATTTTTATCTATGTGTTTATAAAATTTATATCATTATTTCATTCGATCTTTCATTTGTTGAAACATGCTCTGTTCAAATTTTAACTAAAACTATTCGCTCATAAAATAATTTTTGCACTTAAATAACTTCATTGTTAATGAAAGATTTTTTAAAAAAAATTATTTTACATAATCAGTTTGAATTTTTTCTTTCATGAGTTAAATATTTTTTAGTTAATATTTAGAGAATTTAAATAATGAATAGTTGCAATGTTTAATATTCTCCTACTTCATATTATGTCAACATGATAATAATGTTTGTGAATGCATAATATAAAATTATCATAATTTTTTGAAATCGGCAAATTCTTTTTTAAAAGCTTATTAAAAAAGCATATATCATAAAGTATTTATAAGTTGTTTTTTTTTAAAAGATGATTTTACATAGTCAGTTTGAATTTCTTTCATGAGTTAAATATTTTTTAGTTAATAATTAGAGAATCTAAATAATGGATAGTTGCATTGTTTAATATGCTTCTGCTCTATTATGTAAGCATGATAAAAATGTTTGTAAATGCAGCAAGTTGATCATTTTCTGAAAGCATCAAATTCTTATCTTAAGTAGTTTATTAAAAAGTTCAAAATAAATATTTTTATCTGTGTGTTTATGAAACTTATTAAAACTTAAAACTTATTTTATTCAATTTTTTATTGCTGAAACACGCTCTGTTCAAAATTCAACTAAAATTATTCACCCATAAAATAATTTTTGCACTTAAATAATTTTATTGTTAAGGAAAATGTTTTTAAAAATGATTTTACATAGTCAGTTTGAACTTATTCTTTCATGAGTTTAATATTTTTAGTTAATGTTTAAATAATAGATAGTTGCATTGTTTAATATCTTTCAACTCCATCTTATCTAAACATTATAAAAATGTTTGTAAATGCATAATTATCATAATTTTCTGAAATCGTCAAATTCTTATCTGAAGTACCTTATTGAAAAGTTCAAAATAAATAAATATTTTTATCTGTGTGCTTATAAAACTTATATAATTATTTCAGTCAATCTTTCATTTACTGAAATATTCTCTGTTCAAAATTTAACTGAAATTATTCACCCATAAAATAAATTTTTCTCTTAATAACTTTATTGTTAACGAAAATCTTTTTTAAAAATAATTTTACTTCGTCAGTTTGAATTTATTCTTTTATGAGTTAAATATTTATTTAATATTTAGAGAAATTTAATAACGGATAGTTGCATTGTTTAATATGCTTTTACTCCATATTATGTAAGCATGATAAAAATGTTTGTAAATGCATAATATAAGATTATTATAAATTTCTGAAATCGTCAAAATCAAATCTTATCGGAAGTAGTTTATAAAACTTATATAATTATTTCATTCATTCTTTCAATTGCTAAAACAAGCTCTGTTTATGTTGTGCACACAAACGTAATTAAATTTGCAGGAAAAAGTAATTGTACATAATTGTTACTTTAATAGTAAAGAGATTAATTATATTTTACTTCTTAAAAAGTAGTCTGAAATTACATATGTCATAATTTTTATCCTTATTAATTATTAATATGTTTTTTTACAAAAAATATATGTAACCCAATTCTGGTGAATAAATATTACATATTTTTTATTAAATGTTTTGTGTTTTAGATGTATATTATATGGTTTTTCACGAGTATTTGAACGAATTTCAGATTCTTGGTTAAAAAGTTTGAGATTATTTATATTGATAAAAATATTTTATAAAAGAAAGTTAAGTATGCCCTGTGAATATTCAACAGGTATTTGTATTTGAATAACGTAAATGATGGAAAATAATATTTATTTTTTAATATTAGAAGACTGGCAAATCTTTTTGGTTGTCAATAATAACAGAATAAAAATGCTCTTTACAACTATTATATTTTCCTATTAGTTTAAATTAATGATTCTCAAAGGGTACAGTATTCTGTGGTATTCCAGAGAAATATATAGTCAGATATAAAAATAAATACAGTTATTATTTTTTGTCTTTTTCAAGTTCAAAGACCCTCTTTCATTATAAGCAACCAACATTTCCGATTACTTTTTCTCCTTTTATTCATGTAAAAAGGAGCGGTAACTTCCATGGTTGGTTACTAGAAGTGTTAGCTTCTATGTAATTTTCAATATTAAAATTTTTTTTTCTTACCGCCCATTAGAATCATCTGTCTGTAAGTAACACTATTTGGAGTTGATCTTTTAACATTATCTAAACAAGAAGAACTAATAGTTGATGTAATTACGCAGATCGGGGATTGATAATTAAAAATAAGGAATTGTCTCTTGAAATCTTCTTTAAAAGGAGTATGTGTGTCAGTATTTCAAAGAGCTTTGGAAATTTTACTACAATTTTCAACAGTTTCATATTTATGGGAATTGACATTTTCTACCTTCACCACAATTGAGTGTAAAAAGAGAGGAAATCTTCAACGTACTGACGAGAAAATGAGAATTTGCCTTTCAAATATATGCCTAAATATTAAAGAAATAGCTAGGACACATCATTCTCATGTTTTCTCATAAACACAAAAAATAAATAAATTTAAGGTGCTTTTAATTTTATTTTTTTTTTTCTCACATTATTTTATCTGTAATATTTGACTTAGCTATTGTAACATATTTTTCAGAAGTTTGTATGTAGGACGCCTACAATTATTTGTAGGATTTTAAATGCATCCCAACTTCAAAAAGCTTGACAACCACTGGATTAAATACTGCTTTCATTTGTAAGTAGAAAATTCCATTTAGTATAAAACAAAACAAAAAAAAAGCAAACATAAATCAATACGATCTCTTTATTAGTATTTTACTCCCCTTCCAAAACTGCATAATTATTGATTATATACTATTGTGAAAAATAAATGCAACTTAATTCATCCAAAAATGAGCCAACGATTGCAAACATTCTCTGAAATTCTAAATTATACAATTTTATTTTTGCAGATAAATTCCATTGAACATATACAGGAATTCCACTGAAATTCTAAAACTTCCATAAATATTTTGAAACTCACACTTTTAACTTCTGTGCGGTTAACATGGGTTTTTTTTTTTTTTATGCTCTGGAATTTTGTTATCGGGATTTTGGAAAATATTTCTAATATTTATTTCCAGGTATTTGTGGCCTTAATTCTCAAAGATCCATTCTATTTTGTTTGTTTTTTAATAAATATTTTACCATTTTCTTTTGCCTAAGGAATTCAATCAAAAATTCGAACTTTTTAACCCATTTTTAAATGAATTTCTTTAGTGTTCTAATTACTTTTATAATTTGGAAAAAAACAGTTCAGTTTCAAAATAGTTTCATTTTTAGAAAAATTGAAAGTATGGATAATTATTTTAAACTAATGAACTGCCAAAAATTATTTTTACCTTTTTAACGGGATTGGTTTTCATAGTGGTAAATAGTTTGAAATATATTTCTTTTTTAAAAAATTAGATAAATAGGAATTCTTGCATCCCAATGTTTAGAAAAACAATAATTTAATAAATATTTCATTATTTTAACAGAAAAAACATTAGTAGTTTGCAGTTTTTCAAACCAGATTGAAATTTCTCACAAACAAGTTAAGATAAACAGTTTTCCTATTCGAACTCTCACCATGAAATTGTTTTCCGATTTCTCAATACAACATCAGAACATCGTACAGAAAATATATTTTGCATGTTGTTTTGATAAATGGAGAAATTTTTGCATCAAGACTGCTCTGACTCTGTATGTGAATTTGACAGATGGAAAAATGCACAGCTTAAAAAAAAAATCATAAGATAATAAATGTTTTTTAAATGTTCTTCTTATGTTTAAATGGATTTCAATAAACTGCGGGTTGTTGTTTTTGAGTGTAGACGAACTAAGCACAATGATTTTTTATCAAAAGAATGTAATTGAAATTAAAAAAATTGGAAGAAAATCAAAATTTATTTTTTATAAGTAAAAGTAAAGAATTAATAATTAAATAAGTGACCTTCCTATCATAAATATAAACAAAAAGTTTAATGCATTATAAAATTATAAAATTAACAATTATTATACACATAAAATTATGAAAACAGTTATTATATATATAAAATCTATGAAAACAGTTATTATATATAATCTATGAAAACAATTATCATATTAATAAAATCTATGAAAACAATTACCATATTTATAAAATCTATGAAAACAATTATCATATTAATAAAATCTATGAAAACAATTACCATATTTATAAAATCTATTTATAAAATCTAAAAACTACATGTATGAAAAAAACCATTACCATTGTACTAGAGTTTTGAGTACTTTTTATTAATAAGCTTATCACAAATGATGTTAAAAAATGTCATGGATTCTTTTTTTCAATCGATAATGAAACTTATAGTAATTGATCATTTATTACATCGGGCTTGATAATAGTTTCCCTTTTAATACGCTTTTATTAGTTTCACCTGTATATTTGTTTGTATACCTGTATGTATGTTTGTTAAACGTTGTAGACTTATCAAGGACCGACGGCAATAAAATATTTTGATAAGTTTATTATCTCATCATGATTAGGATCGCATGATGATTAGGATTAGTGATTTTATTTTAACTTATGAAGAGCAATTTAACCCATGTAGAATGAAAGTACCTAAGTGGACACACGTGGGACAGTGGCGCAACGGATAACGCGCTTTACTACGGTTCAGGAGATTTCTTGTTCGAATCCTGGCTGGCTCGACATATTCGCATTTAGCCTTTGTTTTACTCACAATTAAATTATTGTAAGAACTATAGTTCCAGTCCTCCGTACTGAGACCTCATTTAAATATTATAGTTTAAAAACACTAAAAAACATGCTTTTAGAATTAATCAAACTAAAAAAAAAAAATAAATTATAGTTTAAAAGAAACTAAACAACACGCTTTTAGAGTAAATCAAACTGAAAAGTAAAAAATAATTGTTAACATAAGAATAAAATTACTGATGAGAAAATTAATGTCACTGTTCTAAAAGCGTGGGGTGCTCTGTATGACATTTTTAAACTAACTCTGCATTTCGGAATGAAACTAGAGAAAAATTATAACGATTGATATCGATCACCCCACGCTTTTAGAACAGTGACATTCATTTTCTCGTCAGTCATTTTATTCTTATGTTAACAATTATTTTTCACTTCTTAGTTTGATTAACTCTAAAATAGCGTTTTTTTATTTTTTTTATACTATAATTTATTTATTTATTTATTATTATTTTTTTTGCAGAACAATTTTCTGGACAATGCCGATCATGTTTCATTTATCTTTGGAATGTTTCTTTCAGTGTAATGAAAGTGATAGTTTACAAGCATTTGATATGTAAATTTTAATTCGAGCTTTATGGTTATTTAATTATTGTTAAAATATTCTTTTGCAAACAATAAACTATGAATCACTTGTCTTTTAACATAAAATGACTGAATCATCACAGACCCATTATTACAAAATTCATATCCATTTCAAAATAGTATTATTTCACAATTTAAAATGTTTAATTTAAATTCCACTTTTAAGAGAAACAGAAATAGAGTTATGAAACGTATGATGTATTTCGAAAGAAGACTGATTGTTAACATTCATGTAGTAAGTATTTAAACTCAATTTGAAAACTTGTTGAATATGCTGAATACTATTAAAGTACTATATCTATATTTTTTATATAAATGCAAGAAAGTCTTACAGAGAAAATTTCGAAATAATATTTATTATACTACAAAATAAGTCCCACTTTCTTGTTAAGCATTTCTTACAAGTACCACTCTAACTCTGTGGTATTTGATGGAATTTTCCAGACAATCATTTATTTGAGCGCTCACTGGCGGCACTCAAAATAAGTGCAGTTCAATCAATTGATTGTAGTCAAAGTCAAAATTCAAATCCTTTTCCATTTCATTTATAACATATATTTACTTTTTGTACGGTCGAAACAAACATGTAATCCATTATATTAAGTAACCTTTATAATATTACTAATACTATAAAAGAAAAAAAAAACTGTTTCTGTTACTTTTAACGAATAATATATAATTCTCTTTTTATATAGCATAGCTTTTATACATAGATAAAGTAGTACCTTAGAATAAAAATTAGACTAGATCCAATCACTTACCATATATATCGTACATTGACTTCCGCTGTTGTTAATTCGACATGGTTTTTCATGATTTTGTTTTTTGTTTTTTTTGAAAAAGTATTATTAATAGAAAGTTTCAGTTTTTTTATCTTATAAACATCTAAATTGGTTGAGGAATTATAGAACTAAATCATATAAATATTTTTAAAATTATATACATAGATATAAAAAAATGATAAATATGTATGATTGTTTGAAATGTTTTACAATTCTATAATTTATTAGTGTGAACATTCATTCAAAAAATGTTTATTTATTTCTATTATAATTTAATAGGTAAAGAATGTTTTTCTAATACATGTATACAGTAAAATGAATACAGGAAAAGGTATGACAGGTATGTTTTACATGTATACAGGAAAATTCTATTAGCATCGTACAGTAATAGCATTTTTGCACTGTTCATTTAAGTTGATTCTCATTCGTGTTTTAGATTAAACAAATTTTTCACTGGTAAACTGAGAATACTTTCCGTTGTAAATAGGTGGAGAAAACAGTCAGACGCATGAATGAATGAATTCAGTAAATGAAAAATAATGCTTAGAAAAATATTCTACACTTGTTTTTAATGTCAAATGATTTTTAAGCATGAGTATCATGGGGCATTCATACAATTTATAAATTGATACAAACCGTCTTATAATGTTTTTCATCTAACACTTTTAATGAAATATTTTTGTATTAACACTGCTGTTCAAGATAAAAGAAAATTTTCACTTTGGGTGGATGATCATCAGGACTATTGGATAGATTTTAATGAAATTAAATATGAAAATAGGTTCCTATAACACAAAAAATAATCAACAGTTGTAGTACACATACATGATCGTCCATTAGACTCCACAGCGATGGAAGTTCAAAAACAGAGCTTATACTATCTGAAGCAAAAACAGATTGATAATTAATATGTTCCTATTTTTGCACATATACTGCACTCACAAAGTGATTACGGACAGTTTATATGTCCTTGTGGAAATTACTCTTTCAGCAACGCTGTCTTCATGTCCTTTATTGTTCTAAGTTCTTCCCCTCAAGTCTAAACCTACTGACTCATTTATTGCTGTCAATTTGATATCATCTCCATCTACTTGTACCTTTGTTAAATCTACAATTGCTAATAACCAGAAAAACCTTAATCCGCAGTTAAATCCAAACCAAATACATCAGTGCATTTCACCACGAGAAAAGAAACGTTAGCTAAAAACAAACAAAAGCGAAAAGATGTAACATAACCAAGCAAAACAAACTAGTGACAGACAAAATGAAACAGATTTCGAAGAATGCATTACTTAATAGTAAAAGACTTACTAATTCACCTTTTACTCCGAAAAAGACATAACCAGAATCGGATTCTATTCCAACCGATAGTTAATCAAATACGAGAAGAAAATGATTTCTGACTAATATGTTTTTATTTTGATTAATATTTTTAAGCTACTGACATGTTCATTTCCGGATTTCTTAAAACAGCTTTTATGAAATTATTTTAAACGGGAAATTAATTGTTATGCACTTCTTAACAGATTTTATTAGACTAAAATTAAAATTTTTTTTTCATGGTTATAAATGCAATCGTATTACAAATTATTTCGCGCTGTTTGACTAAAACTGTCCCTTGTGCCATTAACAGCGCCAACCAACCAATCTTTTCGGAGGTTGGCGGTGAGGTAATGGGTTGATGATTCTCTAACGGTGAAAATACATCGATAATAAGTGGTTAGGTTGAATTAACAATGAATAGAACGGTTCCCAATTGATATATAATCAAAAAGTCAATGTTCTCTGTAAAATGTTAAACATACTCTTGTGTACGCAAGAAATGGATCTCTCTAGTTCATCTTTCTAGAAACTGTAACTCTTGAAACTTATGCCTATGATCACATGAAAATCATGAGAACTAAGGTGTTATTGAAATCTTGTTATGCCTATCTGTATTAGGGTGCATTTCAATGGCGAAACTAACACGGTGTCAACTTTGATTAATCACATTAGAGATCGAGAATGATTGACAGTAAAATGAAAATAACTACTACTGTCATTCATTATTAATCGCTAATCTGATTTGTCAAAGTTGACGTTACGTTAGAGTCGATTGCCAATGGAAAGGCACCGTTAGACAAAATGCCGGTCTTCATAAGCCGTCGGTTTCTTGGATAGCCTTTCCAAGACTTTCTCAGAAGGAATTTGGTATTTTTAGATTGTTTCCATAGGTTTGGCATGACTCTGAGCGTCAGATCAGAGCGTTTCTGTCTTTATCAACTTGCACTTGTCACTACCCTGCTTTCTGTCTCCCAAAGATTCGCCACCTCATTTCCTCATCCAAATTTTGGTGGTTACCCATTTTTAGTTTTTCTTTTTAAATTTTACCGAATGTTGCGAAAAACACCGCCAAATCCTTCGAGATATCTAAGGAAAAAAAGTCGAAATTGTCACACTTCTAAAGAAGCTTCTGTATATGCACCCCACTAGATATTTGTCTCATTGTTTGGAAGTACGAATATTACTTTCCGTTCAGTATATTTCAGCAAATCGACAAAATATGATAATTAATAAAATTAATTAGCATAAAATTAATAATTAAATTCATTTAATTTGGAACACCAGTTTATTCATCAGTACAGTACACAGTAGTTTATTCACAGTACATGATACCAGTTATTGTCTAGAATAGCATTATTAACAATGTTAACACTGTTCCATACCTGTAAGTAGCTTGATATTTTTTTAATAAATTTTTTTTTGTTAAGAATATAATTTTTAAACGAAATGTTTCAATACTTAATAGTTCAGTGTTAAAAATATTTACATCACCATTTGTATTCTTTACTATTTTACTTTTCATTGAATTTTAAAATTTAATATTTTACAATCCTTTTGATATAATGTCGATTGTAAAAATGACATTTCTGATTCATTTGGTTTCTTTTTATGGACGATTTACCAAATTTAATTAAAAATTTTTTTATAATTATTTTATCTTTTTAAACGCATTTGAACAATGTATTCTTAATGAAATAATAAGAAATATTTGTATTCTTATTTTTTGCTAACAGAAATTTTTTTTAAAAACTAAATTTTATTTAAAAATTTATTACAACAAAAAATTAACAAATTATATTAACTTGTTTGTAAACTAGAAATTTAAGTGATTCTCTAAAAATACTTGAAATGTATATAATTTTAATATAAAAATATCAAACGATCTGATGCATTCAACAATTTGCATATCATTGATAAAAACCATTCTGCATTATTTATGTGGTTTTTAAAAATATAGTGTTGATATTTTAGTCATTTTGTCAGCTGAAAAGTTTAAGATAACCTCTAAGATTTTTGTCAAATTTAAGTCTAAAGAATACTATAATTCAATATTTCCAAAAGAGTAAAATTTCTTTATAGATTAATATATGTTTACTGATATATTACTGAGATTTTAACTGAAATATCTTATGTTATTATGTTTACAAAATTTTAATAGAAAATTAAATTATTTTACTCAAGATATTACTCTAAGAATTATTAGCATACCTTCTAAAGATTTAAGCTGTTTTAAAACTATTGCAATTTTGCAAAGTTTCACTGCGTCTAGAATAAGATCCAAGAAATATTTTTATTAATTAATCCTTTGTTCTACCAAAAATTTAAATAAAAAGAGATATCTGTACTTATTTTATGTACTTTTATCTTCATGTACTTATTTAAATATTAAACTTTAATCCAGTTAAACCCTTTTTCAGATTTATGTTCAGAATTAAACTCTTACTTTAGCAATTAAAATTCGAAGTTTCATAATAATACAGTAATTTCCCATTAAATTTCTACAATTATTGTTGTTATTAAAATTTGCAAAAGATTTTCTTTCAGTAACCTCTCGACTTTCAAAAGTCCTCTTATCTCTTTAGAGTCTGCATTGGAAAAATTCTTTAATCATTAAATTTTAGTTTAAAATTATCTATATCCTGTGTTACATCTTATTCTATGTCTGAATTATATATATCATAGATTATTTTACTTTAATTCGTGTATTCAATTATTAACAGAATATTTATTTTTTTAATAACAAAATCAAATAGTATTGAATGCATGATACTTAAAGATGAGAGTTGTTAATATCTAAAAAGTTTTTTATATTTAACCATATTCAAAATCCTAAAACTTTATAACAATAATCTGAATTGTTTGTTAATGTAGTAAAAACAGCAGTTCTGCAATCATATCTTAACAACTATTCCAAAAAGGTTGCTATAAGGCAATTAATGTTATTTAAAATTAATATTTTAAAGGGCTAAATTCTGCCTTTAAACATTCAACCTCATCTATTAATTAAGTTAGCTAATTCGCATTATTCTTTGCTTATGGACCCTTTACCTTTTCCTAGGTGTCAACTTTACGATCAAAGATAAAGCGACTATTTTATTAGACCAGATACTTATGCTTAAGCTCTTCTTTATGACCTATCTTTCATATTCCATAGAATCTTTCTTAAGTATATCTCATAAGCGTCTTCAAGTTAACATTCATTCAACCATTAAAGTTCGAAAATTTTCCGATGAGAATTTTTGTGATCTATAGTCGACATTGATTGGTACCATTGAAAATTAAAGTACATAATAACTCAATTTTTCATAAGGTCCTCGTATTATTGTTGGGAGCATTTACTAAAGCTCCATATACTAGAGTGCGCCATTAGACTTTTATGCTCAAAATTCTTCTCAAGGAAGGGTATAAATCATTTTCAAACCCCATTAGAGGGAATAGCCCAGAAATGCTTTCACTTGCAGCAGCACAGAACCATCACATAGAGAACAACGAGTAATTTTTAGTGCTTCCGGAATCGTTCTCCATTTTGTTACTTTTATTGTTTGTGGCGTTGTAGTAACTGTTTCCGAAGTGAGAAAAATAAATTTTTATTTTACTTTCTTTTTATCATAGGGTGATTTATCGGGCCGTTATTTACCGAGCAATTGACTCGCCTTGTGGTTGACAGAAGAAATAAATAATGAAAAGTCCAGAAGGGAAATAAAATGTTTTTCCTTTTTCTACTTTTTTTTATTATTATTCGTTTTCTTATTCTCACTTCATAAAATTGAGAACCTTCCGCAAAGTCTAAATCAAATAATTGTTCTGCATTTGCTGGATGTATTTTGACATCGCAGCAATTTTATTTCGCCTGGATAAATTACTGTTGCCATTCTGATAGAAAGTAGCAATGTTTTAACAAAAGCGAACCAAAGAGATTAGAGATAAAGATGTCTTAACCAAGAATAAATATAAATTTAATTGTTTTGATTTTTCGAAATATAACAGAAATTTATTTTTATATTTAGTTAATTGTGTACCGTTTTTTTTTTAAATCTATTATATACACTTTCTAGGACATAAATATTACCTTTGAAAAGGGTAACTTTAAAATTATATTTGATTATTTAAAATGAAGTAAATTTGGTATATCATTTGGTTGATTATTAATTCATTAGATCAGCCTTGTTGATGGTATGTATGGGTATGGGTATGGTATGGTGTGGTATATTTAAAATAAGAAATTCAAATGAATATAAATGTGAGCTATGATTAAACGACAGAAATTATATAAAAAAAAAAAAAAAAATACCATATGTCATTGGAACATTATTGCTTCTCATTAAAAGGATTATTATAATAGTTTTGTAAAATTATTCTAAAATACTGTATTAAATAGTATATTTTTGCTATAGAAGTCATTTTGAAAACGAAATATTAATAATAAAATAACTATAATATAATAAATAAAGTAAAATCCAGAAAATATAATTTCTTTCAATTTATGCTATGTAATGGACAATCTTTGCTCCCAAATGGTTCAATAATATTCCATTCGTAATATGGTCATTTTACGAATGGAATATTGCTGAATGGCTTTTGGTTGCTGATTTTTTATTGCTAATGAATGGTATTGGTGAATAGTTTTTAATATTACTGAATTTACTAATGGTTTCGTAATATGATCATTTTCGTCTGCCAATGAATATTTTTTTTTACAAGTATGGTCTTTGAAAATTAAGTGAAATAATAATTTTCAAGTATCCTGTTATTGAAAATATTAAATCTTTTAACTATAGATAATGATTTATCTTAGTAATATACGTATAACCTCTATGTCATGCATTCTTTCAAAAAATTGTAGAGTATTTTTTATCGGTTTTTGTTTAAAATATTACAAAATGTTTGTGGAGGTCCTACAGTAACCACACTGGAATGTGATTCATGTAAACAAAGCGTGAGAAATTCCAATCAGACCATGAGAATGTAGATGCAAAGTTCTATTCATTTTTGTCAAAAGTGTGATTGTAAACAAAGCCGTCTGTGTAATTGAACTCTCGTCGTTTGTACACTAGCTGGAGCTCACTATCACTGAACTAAGATATCAAACTGAAAAGTTTGTTCTGTACATTTTTTTTGGTTCACTTATTCTTTTATTTAAAAAATTTAATGAATCACTGTAAATTCATGATTTTATCCTGGAAATGAAGATACTGATTGTTAGAATGTATCATTTAATTAAATTTAATGGATCTTTCACTATAAATCAAGATCCTTTCAGATATACTAGTATCTTTGGACTAAATAATGCAAATAAGATTTAAGATTTAAATGTAAGAATACGATTTAAAGAGAACACAACTTCTGGATTCGTATAAATAGGTTCGAATGTATAGGATTTCAGACAGAGTAAGATTGTTTATTATTCTTGTTTCTTTTAGCTTTAATTATCTAAAGATATAAAAATACGAAAAAACCCATATATTATATAAACATTAATTATGTCGCTAGAAAAAAATATTTTAAAGTATCTTAATGTGGAACAAAACATTTCATTTAATATACACGGAAAATTTATGTTATGCTGGACTTTTTAGATATTTTGCCATTATTCCATAAACTGGCAAAAAACTATGAAAGTTGGATCATCTGATGCTGAAGAACATTGCAAAAGGCTTACTGTAATACATGTAGAAAAGATAAAATTCAAGATTGCTTTCATGATAAATACTTTACAGGAATTTCTCCTCAAGCATTTCACATATAACAGGAAACTAAAAAAGCACTGTGAAATTGGCACTACTTTAGAAATTCTGTATCTGGAACATCCAACATTCTAAAAGTTTTAAAATGTTAACTAGTCAAATGACGAAACTTAACTAATTAACTTCTTGGTTAGAACTTAATTAATTAAGTTCTTAATTAGTTAAATGATTAGAAGTTCAAAACATCTTATAATTTCTGCAAAGCAACCACAACTCCTTCCTAATAATTAAGAAACTTTAATTGGTCAAATAATGGTCGAAAATTCCACAAATAGTTCCTATATATTGTCTTTGGGAGTCCCTCAGGAAAAAATTGCTCCCCATTTGAGAATAATATGCAAAATAAATCTAACATCAGGCATTCTGAATTTCAATACGGAATCCTCTATGACACGCAGATATAAATAGTAACTGCAATTTATGCTTCCAGTTAAGGATTGAACCTAAGGTCACTCGCATACTAGTCTGCATGTGTTACCATTGCGTCACGATTGAGAATAATGTGCATTTAATAAATGTTTTATGGTATAAGGATGTATTGATTAAGTCACCCAAATATTAATTTTTACCAGGATCCACTTTAAACTGGTCATTAAACAACGATTGGAATTAAGTCATAATCATTTGTACAATCTTTTCTATTCCATTTAATTTAACTAGGCTGTTTAAAATTATAAACATGTCTTTGGATTAAATGCATGTTTTTTGAGTTTAATGCAAATGTGAACCAGTTACTTCTAAAAGCAACTCCGGAAAAATATTCGCCCCCTCTTTCTTTTGGGTATTGTGTTAAAGTGCCCTGATGCACCCTGGTTACTACATCTGCTATACATACTACTCGTAAAGAATAACACCACCCTGAAGAAGAAGGACAAGTATTTGTAATTAAAAATACTGAGTACAGCTTTATGAAGAATGAGCAATTAAATTTCAACTCAGTTCAACTACTCTCCAAGCATGAGATATTTTTTTTTAATGTGTATTGTCTTCTGTACTTAATTAAAATAAAATGGACTAAACCGAGGTTTATAATTGAATAAAGGATTAAAAAAAAGTTAAAAAAAAAAGGACAATCTGAAATCTTTTTTGTCTTAAAAGACTACATGTCTTTGTTACATTTTAAATTATAAGTTGGAGTTCTGTATTGTTTTGCTTACAAATAATTTACATAAATTTATAAAGTCCTTTTTTTATCAATTCTTTTCGAAAGAGACTTTATAATATGCATCCTTCTGAGTTTGTGCATCGATCAATACAGAATTTGCAAAAAGTCTCCAAACAAAATGCGTGTTTACTCTGAAACAACGAAGCAAGACTCTAAATAATGCAGAATGTCCTCTGTTTTAAAACTTTGCATCAACGCATTCTTAAAAAAAAACATTCGAATTTTCAGAGAAATGTAACTCTTCCAATAACGAATTTTCATAACTCTTCGATGAGGTAGCACTCGGAAGAATCTTCTTTAAGAAAACTTGTAGTATTTGTTTTCTCTCGTGAATGAATGGGGGAGGAGAGGCGAAATGCTGGAAAGGAAAATTATTTCTTGGAGAAAGTACCTACCTTTTGCTATTAGAAAAGAAACACCGACCGTTTCTTCGCCTTTAATCAGCGCAACGTGTCTGTTTCATAGTAAGATATCTATTACTTACTGTTTCGAACTCAAAAACTTTGTTTGACTCTTCCAAGTAAGTTAATGAGTTCGTTATACTCTCGCTGTTACCAATTGTTCTTCTTGGTGTTTTTGTTCTGAAACTAATCCGAAGTTGTTTGAAAGGAAGATTAGTTTGGATCAATGTTTGAAGGTTTTGCCTTTGCGTCGGAGAAAAAAAGGATATCTTTTTGTAAAGTGTTTCATTTTCTATTAATTTTTGATCCGAAACATGATTGGTATCTTGGCGGAAGAAGGCCTTTGTAATTCTCCCCTCCAGAGAAATTTAAAATTTGCTTTTTGGTAAGTCTGGATATTAGGAAGCAAAGTTAATTCAAATAATCTTACGCTGGATAATTTTTTTTTTTTTTTGTTATGTAATCCTAAGTTTCTAAATAAACTTAAATTTATTTATTTAAAAAAAAAAAAGCATTAAAGGTTTCTAGTTTATTGAAGAAATATTCTTTGATTTTAATTTAATAATAAGAAAGTCAGAGCTTCTATAAATTAGAAGACTGTTTTTGGAAAAAATTAGTTTGTTTCAAAATAGGGGGTGAATACTATAGTTATTTAAAAAAATTGGAAAAAATATGGGAAAAAATTGGAAAGATTAAATATTCATTTCAATCGTATTCCAATTAAATATTTATTTTTTGTAAAACTTATTAGGTTCATTTAAATGGGAAGAAAAACTTGTTTACAAAAGACGATTTCAAATGTGTTTACAAAGATGTTTATCACACTTTTGTTTTTCTTTTCTACTCTGCGATACATAACTTCGACATCTGGTCAATGAGACCAGGACATTTTGTTGACCTTGAAAAACCTTGTTTTCTCCAGTCCTTAAGGATGGTCTGACTGTCTGTATATCTTCACGTTATATATGCATTATATACACATTAGGAAAACCAGGAAATTACCCATCGAATTTGAAAACGGTGAAACAAACTCCATCACAATACTACACATGGGAAAGTAGAATTTTAAATATGATCACTTGTATGGAAAAAAAAGATATATTAGAATTATTTCAATTTAGGAATTACCTTAATTTGCCTTTCTAAGATTAAACTACATCTGTAGATAATTAAATGACTTTTCTGACCCACGAGAATAAAATATTACAAAACCTATCTTTACTGTATGTTTGTGAAAAATTTAATATTTATTATAATTGTTTGCATCGTTAAATAGGCAGGTTTATAATAGAACTGAAACTTTTTACTATATCAAGCGTTTAATTGATCTTACTACTTCGGATAAATTTATAATTTTTATGTTCTGCACTTCACTGTCTACGCTGGGGATTTGTTAAGAAAAATCTCGCGAATCAGCGGATTTTTAGGCCCAAGACAGTATGATCATCTACGCCTTTGCATGTATTTAATAATAATTGTTGTGGTATTTTCCTTTCCATGAATTGAATTATTTCATATTATTCATCACTGCATTTGTTGCCGGTGTTCACTAAATATTTTACATGTTTTTCCATCCATCTATTATTTTAAAAACCGTATTTTCATTATTGCCGATATTTAGTTGTATAGTATCTTCACATTATTTATTTATTCTACCTCGTATTGCATTTCTATATTTTTATAATTTCATCAGTTCTTTTCAAATAAAAATTTAATTTATTATTCGTTAGTCCCTGATATGTGAGTAAGGCTTGCTCATTCTAAAATTTTG
Source organism: Caerostris extrusa (assembly GCA_021605095.1). NCBI lineage: Eukaryota > Metazoa > Arthropoda > Arachnida > Araneae > Araneidae > Caerostris > Caerostris extrusa. Next base: position 144,336 of record BPLR01006928.1, on the reverse strand, counting down.
GTGGTGCAGGGAATTGACTCTTGCCCTAAAAGTAGAGTTTTCATTATAAGAAGTGTCAACAATTATAGTGGGTTTGAAATCTGACATTTATAAATTTAAAAAAAAATTTTTGCTTTTTTTGCGATATAGCTGTATTAATATCTAGTTTTTAATGATATTTTTTTAGCTTGATTAGAATAATTATAAAAACACTTTCCTCAAATATTTATACTGCCTAAAGATTAATTAGTTTAAAAAAATTAGCGTACTTATATTAATTAAGAGAACTAGATTTGGAAGAATTTATTACCCCCTACTCCAAAATCTACCTTTAAAAATTATCCGAGTTATATTTAGGGTGGGCTTTTTATCATAACACTTCCAGTTAATAACTTTATTATAACCCACGTCTGTTAAGAAAGATAGCATTTTGGTCAAATGAGCAATAACTTTTTTCTCTTGTAAAGAGATTAAAATCCCGGTAGCTTCACTTGGAACAATATCGTGAGATTTATCTTGGCCTGCCAAAGCTCCCTTCCCAGTAGAGCACCAATAATTGATCCCCACCATTAGTGACCACAAACATATGGTGTTGTCAAGAGCGCGTTATAAATCATTCGCCGGCAGAAATTTTAATTTCCTAATGTGGATTTTATTTCTTTTACTGGAAGCATCCGGGGATTACGTTTTTATCAATGATTACGAGTTTGGGTCGTCTCAGGGAGAAATCTCGTCTACGAGTATGCCTTGCTTTGACCTTACACCAATAGTCTAACTCAATGGCAAGTATAATGTCTTTAATTCCAATTGTAACCCTTAGCAAATCTGCTTCTGTAGGTATTTTTATTTTACTTTGCAGTGTACTTTGTCTTTCTTTTGGATACAATAACAATTTTGAAGTTAAATTGTCTTTTTCTCCTTATATTTTGTTATATCATTAATATCAATTTACGATCAATTGGTTTTAAGTTTTATTTAATTCATTAAAAAGCTCATTATTAAACAAACAACTTCCAACAAATACGTTGTATAGCATAAATATATTACATGTTATACAACGTATATAGTTAATAATGTGTATATATAGTTGACATGTATTATTTTTTATATACATGTAAACAAAATATTTTTTTATTCCACGCTATGGTTAATACTCTAATTGCCGGAATGCTTATTTTAGTACCAAATACCAAAGATAGAGTATCTAAAAATATTTGTGTTCACTTAATGCCATGAATAAAATAAGATTATAAAAAAGAAAACATATATAATAACTCAAAAAATGTCTTTTTGATTTAATAAACTTCTATGGAACTTCCCTTTGTAGCTTATAATATTCAAGGGTTCTCTATTTCCGTCCCTTTTTTCAACATTTCAAGTGTTATATGTTTAAATACAATAATATCAGGGATATGTTTCTAAAGTTAATGAATTTCGTTACAATACAGTTGATCTTTAATTAAGTCTTTCTTGCAGGAAATGTTCAGCCGAATGGCATTTGAAAATCAGCTTCTTTACGATGTAGCATACTTCATGTTTCTTTAAATTGTGGCGTTCACCATTTGAATGAATTTTTAAAGAGGTTAACATCAACCTTCCAAACGAAATTTTATTTTATTTTTAATAATTGATTTAATTTCAAATATCCGTGGGACTTAAGAAGTTTCTGCTGCATTGTTTGTAGCAATTTGTCATAAGCATGAGAGTAACAAAAACATTTTTACCCTCATGTTCAAACTATGAACTGTTAATGAAAAATCAAATCAAATGATGATGCATTATCAAATTATACTAAATTATCGCAATTAATAATAACTATTAGTCCAATATATCTTATTTCTTAGCCTGATGTTAAAATGGGTCCACTGACATATAGATATTCTGTAGTAAAATTCAAGTATTATGGTTAGCCAAGTATCAGTATTTTCATAATTTAGTGTGATGCCTAGTTTTGAATTTGTATTATTTTTGCAAAGATTAAACAAGCCGAATTTTGCTTTAGCGCGATTTTAGTTTTTTTGGGAAGCCAAAATCAAATCGAATAGATTAATTTTGAACTGTACATGATTAATTTTGAAAACGCAAACAAATGGAAGTTAAGATGTCTCCAAATGGGTTTAATACTTTTCAAAGTGAATTAAATTACATTTAAAGTATGTATTTTTCAAAAACATTATCGTAACCATAGTGTTATTGATTTTATTAATCGCGTTTAAGCATGATAAAAAAAAAAAACCAACGTTTCATAGATGTAGTCATAGTGTAGTGTGCAGGTTGGGCAACTAGATTGTAACTGGGTGTGTTAGGGTTTGAGATATTGGAAGCACAGGTTGGAGAACTCACAGCTTTATTTACACACGCACAAGTACCACACACATACAATTAGAGAAGATATTATATATATATATATATAAACAATATTTAACACATTTAAAGACATATAATTATAGATTCGTGGAACGATTCCACTTCTAAGCCGAAAACCCAATACAGGTACTTGCAGGGTGCAAGTAATATATTTCCTTTCCGGGTGAGAGTCTGTAGTCGAACTAATGCGCCTGGGAATGCTGAATATATATCCTCTCAGGATGAGAGACGATAAGCTAAAAGTTTCTCAACAGAAGTGAATGGTTGCGCGTGCTCTAGCGTGAGTGTCTCGAGGATTACTGGTCATTTTTCCTGAACGCCAAATGGGGAGGGGGGGGGCGCTCTTTTGCCAGTGTGTAGGAGGAAGCACAGTTACAGTATTATTAATAAAATATTGTGTGTATATTGATAGAATGCATGCTTTTATTTCTGCTAGTATATTTTACAATAACAAGTTTTAACAAATAAATCTCTGTTACCTGTAATATCCTTAATTCAAATTGAAGGTAAATGAAAATTTTGATCCAATGCAGTCTGAGTTTATAAGTATCCAATTTTAATGAATATCAGATTTAAATGCAGTTTAGAAAAATGTTGTTTAATAAATTATAAATTTTGTTTTAAATATTACGTATATTTAATATAAAAAAAGCAAATACGTATAACGTGGTTCCCAAAAACTAAAGAAAAATTGAAAATTGTGATTACATATCCATAAACTAGTGAATTACACGATATACGTAAAAAAGTAATGTAACAGGCATAATGTTGAATAAGAAATGCAAACTAGGCATAATTTATATAACAAAATAAGATAAAGGAGCATCGGGCTAATAGAAGCTGGCTAGAATCAATCTGATGTAGAAAGGTGGTTAAATGTGATTGATTCTGTAATTCGTGGTTTATGGAATAAATTTCTAACAACCGATTCAGATTCTAGAAGACATAACCGAGAAAAAAATGCCTCACTTGAAATACAGTATCACAGTTGATTACAATTTACGTGTAACTGCTTTGAGCAGAATATTTCACGAAGGAGGGTTGTAGTGAAAGACGTCCAGCAATGTATGCATCCCCTCACAACACGCCAATAAAATAAAAGGTTTCATTGATCATACAAACATGTCAAATTAGAGTACAATTCGACAGAGGTTTATATTCCTTACAAAATAAGTCCATATTTTATTAGTTAAGTCATTTGTTGAAGTGGTGGAAGGTCAGAAAGCCCCTATTACCCCAGTCATATTCACTCAAGAGACAGATTTCGTCAGTACAATATAAGTTTATGGCCAGCTATCTCTTTTGACGGCCGTATTGTTCTGAATAGCATCCCAAGAGGCATGGGTGCTGCAAAAATAAATAGAGATGACATTCTTGAATAAATTGTTCGCCCTCAAGGGAGGTACAGTCCATCACGCGGAGCTTGGTTGCTGGAGAATTAACTTCTTCATTAGACTATGGTATGTAGGAGTTCACCAACATATTCTCGAACTTGAATCAGATTACGCATGTTTGAGATGCTTTTAGGCAAACGTACTACTGCACTTGACGCCATCTGCTACCCATCAGTATCTTTGAACGGCCCTGGCACAGTAATGGGATTCGTTTACGACTAAGTTAATAAACATGATCATGGAACATAGCTTTGGTGCCTGTATAGCTCTTACAGATGGTCCCAATTCATATTGAATCTGATCGCACATTAAATTTAGTTACACAAGATAGAAATATAAAAAAAGTATTTTGATGTCAAAAATAAACCTGAGTTTTTTTTTGTGCCTAATTTGTGAAGAACTTGTTTAATTGTTTTTGAAATTTGATTAAATTCAATGAACAGAAATTCCACAATAAATTTTTTTAAGTTTTTCTTCATTTTTGAAAACCAGTATAAATGCACAACGAGTAAATTTTGAACAAGAAATAAATTTAGTTTTACATACCTTTATCGCAGGCCAGCTAGACAGATGGAAAATTTTAATATCTTGTTGCAAGTAACCCTGTACTAATCAATAAAATCTTAAAAATTTCCGTATAGGTGTCACTAACTGCATTATTATCCCTACATGATTAATATTGGCTTGAAATTATTTTCCCCTTATTACTTTTCCGATAGGGATTTTTTTGTTAATCGAAATATCATTACCTATACATTGGTTAACTTGAGTAAACTAGTGTAATAATCAAATTTAAAAATGATTCAAAAGAATGTTTTAAATCGCTTAACTCAGCAGCAAAATAAAAATTAGTGTTATTTTAAATACTTTTATAATTCCATTACGCTGTTACATTCATTAGAAGATTCTAATCATTTCCATTCTACTGAACTATTTCTAAATATATTTGTTACCATTTTTTATGTTAATGTCAAATAATTTCGTAGTTAGTTTCCTTAATAAATTTTATTTTGAATAAATTGTTACAATTTATATTCAATAATTATGTTATGGGATATTTTTAAGTAAACCTATGATTTAAATGTGTAATTAGTGAAATAATGTTCTATGTGTACTTAAGCATTAGTTATACTTTTATAAGAAAATGAATTAAAAAAATAAAAGATATACTTTTTGAATACTTTTATGAATGAAAATAAATACTTTTTTGAAAAGTATAATGTAAAATAAAGTCATTATATACTTTAATTAAGAAATATTATGAAAAATATTCATAAAATTTTTTTATGAATACTTTAATGAATCAAATCCTTTTTGAATTCTTCTAAAAAAACTTTTATGAAGAAATGAAAACACTAGGGCTACTGAAAATATAACCACAAAAATGAATATTAAACTAATATATTTCTTTTTCTTTTAAATTCGTATTGAACACTGAAAAAATAAATTTAATTTAAGTGTCATTTATATCTAAAATATTTTAAGACATTCATCAAAATGATCATAATTAGTTTATACTGTACTATCTATTTGAAATTAATTTAAAGCGAAACATTAAATGAAATATGTTTAATTCATTGGTATTATACTCAGATGCGTAAGACATTACTAACCTTACCATAATGAGGAGACCTTTATTAATTTATACATCTATCGGTCGTTTATATTACTTTTTCTAAAACTTCAATACGTATAATGATTTTGATTACTCTAATGCCATATTCTGAGTTAATATATTTATTATTATTATTATTACACAGATTATATATGGAGTTTTCTCATACCTTGATATTAGAATTTAAATCTTAATATTTTTAAAGTACTGCATTAAAATTGATTGCATTAATTGCATTGTTTTTACATATTTAAACTCAAAAAGCGTTTTCAAACTGAAAATCTGAGTTTTTTATGCAAATACTGAATTGTTTAAAGCATGTATAAGGTTTAGCATTCATCTACATTTGTAATATTTACAAAACATTAAAAAGTAGTACCACGGAGTTAAGTAGATTTGCATACTTACATACTCTAACGATTTAAGTATATAATCATTAAAATTTTCAAAATAATAACCGTTTTTCTAAAGATTTTCTAAATGTCTTGTTTGGTTACCAAAACATTTCCGTATCAGTTTTTGCTTTTCGATTAAATATATTAAACACCTTTTTTGTAAAAATAAGTTATTTTATATTAGAACACATTAAAACACTAAAATATTAGATCAAATTATATATGCGATGTACAAAACCAAAATCAAAAAACCAAATATATTTAAGAAATCAATGAAATGAAAACAGTTTTAATATCCTGAGGATTGTTTTATCATATGATGCATATTTTAACGATTTAAGTATGTAATCACTAAAACTTTTTCAAAATAAGAAGTGAACTGTTTTTTCTAAAGCTTTTCTAAGTGTCTTGTTTGGTTACCATATCATTTCCATATCAATTTTTGCTATGCGATCAAATATATTAAACAACTTTTTGTGAAATAAATTATATCATATTAGAAATGAATGAATTATTTTGAAAGAAGGGGATAAAATAGAAAAGAGTAAAGAAAGACCCAGCATAAAAATTCAAAATTCTTAAGTAGAAGTTTGGGAACAGAAGGAAAAATTAATTTTATTAATCCTTCGAAAACCTGAAAGCACGATTTAACCGAACAAGAAAAAAATAATACACATTAAAGATACTTGAATCAAGATATAAAAATGAAATGTTACATTAAATTTAAAACTTTATCACAAATATTCGATAACTTCCGAAATTTACGACACTTTCGCGAAAAAGAAGTGCGTCCACTTAAAGAGAATATACTTTAAAAATGAAATTTTTAATTAAAAATGATTAATCTTTCGTTTAGCCACGCATAGCTCTCAAATTTATAAGATGAATTCTTGTTCAATTCACCTTGACATCGTTTTATCATTATGAAAACGATTACAGCAATTGGGTGTAATATTAAGAAATGATAAGAATATAAAAAACATCAAAAAAAGTTCGAATTGGTAATTTTGATAGATCGTCTTCTAGTTTCATAGTCAATCGTCGTTAAAATCAAGTACTTTAGTTTATAGATGGAAGTCACCCTGACATTTATTTAAACATCTGGAATTGTCAAGTTTGGTATAAACGCCATCTTTGGTCAGCAGCAAATCACGAAAAATCAGTGTTTTTACCATTATTAATAAATTTTCAAAAGGGAATATACCATTATTTATCATTTTTGAATATCTAAATTTATTAATATGTATTGAAAAGTTATTTATATATTTTCCCCTTAACTCAAATTAATTTTTGAAAGATATGACGCATTTTCTTTGTTAACTGTTTTCAATAAAAAATGGGATTATGTGGAATAATTATGTTTATTTTCATTTTAAAAATAAACAATGTTTATGTTTATTTTCACATCGTAAAATATCAGTATTTATATTTATGGTGCAAGCAACATTGAATTAATCATGATTTATATTTAGTTTCAACTTATTTTAATTAAGTTTTCAATGGTTTTTATTTAAACTTCAGTTTATAATTTTTACTACCGTAATTAAAATATTGCGTGTTTAAAACTTGACACATCATTTAAAACTAGGGCAACGCATTATTAATAAAAATTAATGTGAATTCATTAGTATTATCGAATATATTGAAACGTAATAAATTGAAATTTTTCGTCCATGTATTGTCTTTTATTTAGCGTTATTTCTAATTTTTGCAACTTCTTAATTGTTTTGTTTTACTCTTAGGCGTAAATAATTTAAAAAATGAAAGTTATTTTGAAGAGAAATATGTAATCATTTTAAAGATAAATTTCTGATGAAGAGGTTTATAATTTATTACATTCTCAAATTTATTTATTAATTCTCTTCCTTTTATTCTTATATAAATTATTCTTATAACTATCAAATTGTGTTGTGCATGTTTTATTAAAAACTTATTATTATTAAAATTTTTATCACTGTGATATATCCTCGCATCACAATTTTTAAACCATTCCAATGTTAAAATATTTGCAATTTCATCAAATCTTTTCATTCATCTTCATCTTTCTCATATCACTATTAAATAAAGCACAATTCAAAATCATTATTAAGACTTCTAAAATTACCACATAATTGTTCAAGAATTGAATTAGAATAAATTTTCCTTTAACTTACTTCGTTTTCAATTCCCTCTATTAGCTCACACTCTCCCTATCAAATTTTCAATCTTTAATAAAATACTTTTTAATCATCCACTCAAGTTCAAATACAATTTTTTGAACTTGTAGTGGATGACACTTGATATTAATACAGTTTTTTTCAAATATTAATTCAGTAATTCAAATTAATTAACTTTAGCTTTTCTTAGATTTAGGTTGCATAGATCTACCAATACATAGCGCCAGATAAACTTAAAAATGAATGAAAATTATTTATTATGGACTTTCTGCAATGTTGTGAAAAAAAGTAGGAATTAACTTAATTTTTTTTTTATATATATTACTTGTTGCTTCGTAATACACCATCTTCCAAATACCCTAGTAATAATTCACTAGATAGCATGCAGGGGGGATACGGGATTAATTCTGCTGATGGTGCTTTCCATAGTCACTTGGTTTAGAAGTCAGCAACTTTTACCAAGCAATCAGAAACCTTTACCAAACAACCAAGCAGTCAGAAACCATGAAATCTTTACAGAGAGCTATACTGACTATCAGTCTGCCACAGTGTGGTAATTCATATTTCTCCAAACGACACGTATTTCCCCTTCCCGTGTAGAAGACATGACTTTTCTCCATACACAGAGTTTAGTTCACCATCATAAAAGATATCGACAAGTTAAGGTTTTGTTCGTCTTTCTTTGTTTTCAAGTTTTACAAACAAATAGAAACTCTTCTTTCATTTTCCAACAACAGCATCTGATAGGCTTGCCGTATGCATCGTCAACCAGGGGACTTATTGTCATCACATCACTACCCCAAATTATGTTAGCACTTTATATATTAATATATATAATATATATATATATATATACATACACATTAATATATATATATATATATATATATATATATATATATATATATATATCCACAAAGCATTTGGCTCTATATATGGTGAATTTATATCTATTTTGTTTCTATGTTGTCACTTGTGATGATCAAATACAATTGGTGGAACGTAATATAATGTAACAGGAAATAATTAACTATATAAATATAATAAATAAATAAGTATTGTTTAGCAGATAGTTACAAATAAAAGATTTTGATTTTCTGGATGTCCTAGTATAATATTTTTTTTTTTATTCTGAACAAATAAACAAACAAAAAAAAAAAAAGCTATGGCTCTTGTTTTAAATCACTTTTCTTATAAACTGTTGTTCTTATAACAATTATTACATAAATTACAAGTATTTTCATTCCTTAAATGCTAAATCACAAGGTCCACAAATAGCGTTCGTGAGGATGAAAAAAAATGAATCCCTGGTGGTGTTCATTGCAATCTCTGATTCCAGAAAGGGAGATACTCGATGGCAATTGTAAAGACGTGTAAGCCTCTCCTATCAACAGTTGGATTTCCTGTTATGAGTTTTTCGGATATTCTCATACGCGAAAAGCAAAAACAAATAGCTATCTCGGAAAGTTCTTCCTGAAAAACATTTCCCTATACCTGTCATCGACTGTAAGTGGCATGATGTGTGGAACACGTAGGCGACGATGCTAAAGAAGAGATCAAAATTTTTATTGCGGTTTTAATATTTTTCGCATTTTGCGGAAACTAATTTTCGAAGAAAAAGAAATACGAGCGAATATGTAATAACAGTTTTTAGATTACTTTTTTTTTTTTATTTCTGCTAGTATTCTTTAATATAATAGTTAAAACTTCTTAAAAATGTACAATAATCTATACAAATAAAATTGAACTTCATGTTGCCCTCTAATGAGAAACTCGTCTTAAATAATATTTTTAATATTATTCTCATACATTTTACAATCAAAATTATACTTTTGAACCGAAAATATAAGTTTGAAAAAACATTTCAAAAAAAGGAAAGTAATTACTTTTACGACAGTACTTTACTACTTTTTAGTATTACTTTCATCTATTACTCCATGCTATTATTTTATAGCAAAGAATGAATAATTGATAATTATTTTTAATAATTTTTCAAAGAAAAAAATTGTAAAAATAAGTTTTCCAATGATGAATGCATTTAATTTAATGAACTTTATCTTATTCAAATTAAAACGAAGGTTATTGTGCTTTTTAAAAACGAATTTAAAATTAATAAGGATATAAACAAAGCAAATGAAGCATTTTTTATTCTTTTAAAAGAGCAAAATATGTTGATTATTAATGTCATTTAAAGTATTCATACGTTTGCACTTTCAATAAATTCGAATTAAGAACTTGAGCATAAATCTACTTTATCTACGAATGGTTTTATTTTTTAAACATCCTTTTTTTTTTCTTTTTAGAAAAAGGTATTTCAAATTGAAAAGAAAAATATTATCTTTCACTAAAAGAAAAGGAAATTTTCAAATACATGTGCTTCGCTATTTATGAAGACAAATAAGATTGTTCCCATCGAATTAAAAGATAAGGAAAAGAAATAAAAAGGTTAAAAAAAATGAGTTCCTCGAGAATTTCAATTATATTTAATTAATTTAAAGTGAAGTTTTACTCTCAACAATTTAACAACGGATTCTACTAATCTTTAAAAGTATTTATTCATTATTTGCTATGAAATAATAGCATGGAGTAATAGATTGTTCTGTCGTAAAAGTAATTGTTTTCCTTTTTTTTTTTTTTTTTTTTTTAAAGATATCCCTTTAGGAGACTCATACTTTCAGGAAATTATCATAACATGCTTGGAGCAATTTCTAATTGATATGAATTTTTTTTTCTGAGTGCACTGATTCTTGAAATTGAAGTATCTTTTAAAATAAATCTGATGTCTTCTTTATACTGTCGTTCGATTCGGTGTCTTCATTATATTTTATATATCAAAATGTAATTAAGAATAAATGGATTATTCCGCGTGTGATTGGATTACTGAGTTATAATTAGATTTCTTTTTACTGCTCTCTGGCATCAGTCTGAAGAATGATGAATAATTGAAATAAAGTACCATAGTTATTATTTTTAAAAGAAATAAGCATTTCCGGAACCCCTGGGAGTTCAGAAACTGTAAACTTAGTTAGATTTTTTTTTTTTTACCATAAATTATGTTAAAAACATTTTCTTGGAAATTGAAGATTAAAATATTTGCTTTAACATTCGTTTATTGCAAAGTTAAACTAATTAAATATGTTGTATTTTTCCGAAGAAACATTGTTTCTTAAACTATACGAAAAACTTCGTTTTGTAACTAATTAAGATATAAAGTATAATTTAAGAATATTTGGTTACATACCAGATTATTTTTGTACTTTTCCTTAAACATGCTATATCTTATCTAGCTTTACAAGAATTCTTTAGATTAAAAAGTAAACAAACATTCTTAGAATTAACAAGTTTTCTTTTTTTTTCCTCTTCTTAATATTATCTTTAACATCCTGAAAATATATCATTTCTATTTATATTGAAAAGAAAGATGGTAAATTACAATTACACTACTGTAAGCAAAATTTCTTAAAAACGCTGTACAAAACTCGATGATGCTCTATTCTTCAATGCTTTTGAAAAATATTTTTAGAAGTTTAAAATTTGTATTCATGAAAGTTTGTCTAAAATTAATAATTAAGTGTTAGTAGATTATAGAAACCATTCTAATTGAAATATAAATATTCTTGTTATTAAGAGTTAAATTACGTTAATAGAACAGAAGATCTGAAAATGATGAAATATCAAATGGGTTGTTTATAAAATAACTTATGTTTGTACTTTTGTAAGCCATTGTCACACAAACTTAGAACCAAAAATTAAAATGACTTGTTTTGCCACTTGTAAATCTCGTAGAAATGATATTTTAATAAAATACACCGCTTGGACTTATAAAAAATTTTCGACAGGTGGATACATTTTAAATTCTTACTAATGTGATTTCCATGTTTAGAAGTTTTAATTAAAACTTTTTAAAGGCTGACTTTTTAGATTTTACCGAACACCATGTTGGGAATACCAGCATTACGATGTAACACTGAAAACATTCATTAGGGACTGTTAGGATTCTTAAAAATGTTATATATATACTTTTTGAAAATAAATGAAGCACCTCAAATATTTCGATAATCTCGAAATTTCTTATACATGTTTTTTTTTTTTTTTTTTTTTGCAATGCTTAAATTTTACGTGCTAGTGATTGTTAATTTCGGTCATAGCAGAAATTTCTATTGCTCAACCGCCATAATTTAAAACAGGAAATTACTGTATATATTTTAAATTTTCTTGTTGACAAAATTTTAACTCTATGTAGAGCCCACTAATAAGGACGTTAGACGTTGTCGAAGCCCTTACAGCCAATTAGAGGTCTTCCTATGTGGTCGAATAGTCGGAATGATTTGCTGATCCTACTGAGCAATAGACCTCTATATGGACCCGTTATTACTGTACAAGCGTGCTGATAGCAATGGTAGATGAAAAACCTGACAAGTGGCCCAGTGCTTACCTGGCGAGCAGGAGAGCTGAGGTTTGAATTTGCTGCCGACATGGCTGTAGTCATTTATTTCAGAAACGAGAAGACTCAATGGCGATTGCAACAATGTGTCTCGCATAGATAATCCAGCTACCTGGTGGGTTTTTACTCCCATATTCAATGTAGCTACCCAGTTACCCTTAAACACCAGGAAGGAACTGTCCGATGGCTTTGTCCGCCTCTTCACCCGTCGGTGGGCTGTCCATGGTATGCACGAGGCCCACCTAGGAATTTAGTCTTGTAGGATGGAGTCGCTAATAGCCCCTTTATAAAAAGGAATAGTTTATTTAATAATGCTATCTCTTGGGATGATCACAGGTCATTACGGCCATCAGAACAGATCTGCACACATACTGGGCGAACCAAATCTGTCACTTTCACGAAAATGAAAGGGATGATATCGAGTTCCATACTCCTTCCAGATCAGCAATTTTATTGATTTACTTTGCGTACAAAATCTAGTCTCATCAGTAAAGAATACATCCCTCCACTAAATTTCATTCCAATTTACATGTGTGCGTACCAAATTTAACTTTCCATTACGGTAGCGTGGTATGAGGTATTCCTTTCCGCGGTATGAATTATTTCCTGATATTCCTTTTTTATATGCAATACAATGACGGATTTCTTGCATGCGACCTTTCGTGATAGCCTTCTTCGCCCATTTGACCGTTTCAGTGGCTGTGACATGAGGAGATCTGAGGTTGGTTGGTGTAACAATTCTATGCTTCCTTGTAGTTCACTGTAAATAACAGTCATCTGAGGCACTTGTAGCTTTAGAACATTTTCGGCAATACTTTTTTTTTAATTCTATTCATAGAAATGCAAGCCATAATCTAATGATTACAGAAGAATTCGCATACATAGGATGGAATCTGCCGCGCTGTCATTCATACAATACTCGCCGTAATAATTCTTTAGATAAATAACTTGAAATACTTGTATATAAAACGTGGCTATGCTTATATTTCACTACGCATCTATTTGCAGAAACTGCAGGTGCTTCTATGGCCTATTTTCGGCTATGTGTCCAATGACTTGAAACGACTACAGCTCCATTAGTTTACATATTATGTTCTGACGCAGCATTTATTTTTTACTCCTATGTAATTTTTTACTTTATTAGAGTTAAAAATAAAGTTACTAAGTTACTTTATTTTTTGGCAAATAATCTCAATTTTTTTCCGGTTTTTCTCTAACTGTCTGAAACCTGTATATTTAAAAATTAAAGCAGTCTTGCCATTGATGGGTCAAATCTCCCTTTAAAACCCTATTCTAAAACATTATTATAATGCTTTGTAATCCTATCAAAACAAAATTCACATTCCGTACATTACTATAGTTCAAGCGGAATCGCATCTTAGGTGCATGCTTAAGTTGTAGATAATCTCAATTAACTAAAAGAAATGTAATTTCAATTTTAAAGTAATATATGAAATAAATTGCATTTCATATAAAACTGCTGTGTTCTTGGTGAGTAATAATAACTTAACTTACAGCTAAAATAAATGTTCCAACGCAAACATCTTTCTTCATCAAGAAAACTCTGATTGCTTAGTATTGCTCAAAGAAAAACCTTGGCCAGTAACATTTGTCGTAGGCGTGAAGCTATTTTCTTTTTGTGGTAGTTGTACTTTTAATTCCCTTTTGGAAAGAATTTTATATTAAACACAACATACATTTACTTTAATCTTAAATTTTTCATTCCCTTTCATGAAAAACACTATTTTTAAATTAAAGTCCCTTTTCTGAAGAAAAGTAGATGTTAGTTAATGTTACTTATACATGAACGAACTTTAATTTAAAAATATTGGATTCTGTAACAACAACAAACCGTATTATAAATGAAGTTACTTAATTTAATACAGGATTTCCCTTTTCATGCATTCTCTGGGCAATAACGTTAAAATAAAGTATACATGAGTGCATACTTTTTGCTTCTGAAATGCAATAAATTAAATTTTGTACATAATGTGAAGAAAACTTTCTCATTTCTGTGCCTTGCGTTTACTTTTAAAGAAAAGTTTGGATTTACTTAAGTATTGCGGACAAAAAGCAGTTAAGCATTGATTTCAGTTAAAATTAAGAAAAAAAGAAGGAAAAGTAAGTAAAAAAAAAAAAAGCCTTTTTTTTTTGATGAACGAAAGTTATTTTCCTCCAGCATGTGTTATATATCAACATGTGTGAAAATAATTACAAATATTAGTAAAATTTGAAATTGTAAAAATATAAGTTAAGTAATAATAAATAATGCAAAGTCTTACAAAAGAGCATATTTTCTAAGAAGAATGCTTTTCTGTATAATGTTTTACTATTTTAAGACGGGTGTCTATTAAAAACACAGCATATTTATCACTAATTGTGCATTTTTCCCTGGGAAATTAATATATAAAAATATAATGATTATTACAACAAACAAGAAAAATTGCCTTGGGGGAAATATGAAAGACAATAAAATATATATTTTATTAATTAAAATATAAAACTTTTATACATTTATAAGTTCTTCCCCTTCATTAATAATTTGTTAAATTCGGCAAATAAAGTGATTGTTTGAATTCAAAAGTTTTAAAAAATGTGCTAGAAAACAATTGTTCTGAAAATCATTTATTCGCAAAATTGTTTTTTATCAATGCCTTATGTGTTGCATATCATTCATGTGAATCATTTATCGCTAATATGCTGTTTTTCCCTAGAAATTAATACATAAAAATTATAATGATGATTGCAGCACAAAAGAAAATTGCGTTTGAAAAATTAAAAAAAAAACAATAAAATTTACGTTTTGTTAAATAAAATATAAATTTTTTTATACATTTACTATTATTGTTCCTTCATTAATAATTTGTTACATTTGACAAATAGAGTGATTGTCTTTATTCGAAAGTTTTTAAAATGTGCCAGAAAACAATTGTTCAAAAATCAGTTATAAGTCAGTTAAAAATCAATGTCACAAATGTTGCATATCATTCATTTAAAGACTTTTTGCTATCAGATTGCAATCATTTTATAACAAAATTTTCTTTCAAAAGCAAATAGTTTGGGGCATATGTTCTCTAAATTTAAAGCGTCTTTCATTTATAAAGAATTAAGACAAAGGATTGATTTTCTTAATTTCTTAAGCTTCAAAGTTGTTGACCCACAGTTTAATTAACTCTTAAGAAGTAGGAGAAAACGGGAAAGTTTTAATTGAAGAGTAATTAAAACTTAATTTAAAAATAATTGTCAATGAACTGAGGTAATTGCATGTTTCTGTTAAGGCATACTTGCAAACTATTTCAAGTTTGATTTAATCTTAAGCTATTTGTTAGTGACTGTTTTAAAAACATTCTTAAAAATTCCGGGGAAATAAATTAGATATTTAAAATGTACGGAAAATGTATAAAATTATAATAACAAAGAAAAGACAATTGATATTTGCTCACTTACTACATATAATTTTTATTAGAAAAGAAATTTCTGATGTAAAATTGATCAATAAAACACTAAAAGAATAAATTTTGACATTTAATTTTTTTTTCTTTTTTTGTTACAAAATAATTTCAGCACACACTGAAATTGTTATTGTCAATATATTTCTCCCTGAGCAATGTAAAATCGATTTTGAAACCAATTATTTTAATCTCTCAAGGAATTTTATAGTAGTTTTTTAAGCATGATAAACAGTACCACTTTTTCAATACATGTCATTTTCAGAGACATATAGGCCCAACTCGTGGTAACGAGAGCCGCTAGTGAGCATTAGACGGAGATTCAATCCGCTGGCTTCTTTGCTGTAGATACCGTTTCAAAAACGAGACTCGATGGCGTTTGTGAGGTTTAGCATCTTGATTCGTTAGTCAGACTACCTGGTGGGATTTTTTTGGTGTCTCCCTACGAAACGTGAATTCGGGGCAGTTCCTCATAAAAGTCCTCCCGGAAGGCAAATGCCCTCCTTCTTCAGCGTCCCAGAGCCAAGTCAAGATTTCTACTTATGGGTGCTCCATCACAACAGAAGCTCCTCTCCCCCTTTCCTTCTTCCATGAGACCACACAGGTTTTTGGATTTGGTTTAGATTTTCTTGTTTATCAAGTGGGATAAGAAAAATAGAAACATAGAGAAAACAATTTTTGTTTCCCAAATTTGTACATGCATCATCTTTTTGTTTCTTTTTTTTTATTTTTTTGTTTATTTCTTCAGACATGACATTTAAATCAGTCTCCAATTATATCATTCAAAAACTGAACCCCTCTCCCAATAAACCCACCGTGAAAATGCAATTATGTATTCGTATTTTATATACGCCCCATCGATGTATAAATGCACTAAATACATTTGACATATTTTATCCAATAAAATTTAAAATATTAATTTTGAAATAATAATCGTATGATAATATGAAATAAAATAAATTTAAGTGTAAAATATGCCTTTAATTTTATAACATAAATTTATTTATAATTGTTTTTTATTGACTTGATTCAGATAATGAATGCTTGTAAATAAATATTTTAATACATGAGTAAACACAGTATAAAAAATAATTTTCAATGAACGTATTAAAAAACAACAAAAGTTCGTATAAAAAACAACCAATGTTCGTATAAAAAGCAATATATATATATATATATATAATTAAAATGTTTCGTTTTAATAACAAAATTTTTATTACTTTATATGATTAATAAAAAAAGGTCAATTATTTTTCAAACTAGCTATTTTTTAAAAATTTTAATAATGTATGCATTTTTGCATGAACATGGGAATAATTTACGTATTTCCATAAAATGAGTTTAGATATTTTTTTCCTGAATTATTATTATTAATAGCTTATTAAAAATAAAAAAAATGTCGATTTATGTTATATATTTCTAGAGTCGAGGGAGGCTTTTTAATTAATTTTTTAGAGTCCCTTCTTGTTTTTAAATGTATGTTAATGTAGTTTGAAATCAGCAATATTCTTGCATAATAATTTTTAATAGTGTTTCCCATTAAATGTATGTATTAACCATTTTTTTTGTATTACTTCGTAATCAATTATTGTTACTTACCCTCAATGTATATACATATAAAATTCAGAGTAATTAAAATAAATTTTAATTTGTTTATTTTATTCCATTCGAAAAAAAAACGTTTCTCTTAAAGAAAGCATGTAAACGGCTACGTCAAAATGTAATAAGTCTATTTTTAACATTTAGGAAACACATATGTTATCATAGATTATATTACACCTGTTCATTAAATATTTCTTTTCCTATAAACTTTGGAAAAGTTCTAAATTTCAATTTTTATGCTTTATATTCAATATACTTGATCTTAAATGAGAAATTTTGTCATGAAAAATTTTGAAAAGATTTTTGCAGCAAATTATGTAATCTTCGATAATTATTTTATAAAAGACGTAGTGGTGATAAATTAATATAAATTGTAAGAGTTTATCCCTTAATGTGGATAAGACTTTATTTTTAATTTTGTTTTTCATAGTATATTTAAATTTATCTACCTTCAGAAGTTTGCATGCAATTATCAAAATACATTTTTATAGAGAATAAAAGAACACTTGTTACTCCATATGAAACACTTAAAAGTTATAAAGGGACTTTCCACGGTCATAAATGAGACAAGCACAGCTAATGAACTCAGGTTGTTTATAAAAATATTTTTATCAGACTATCTTACACGAAAGTTAATAGATAGCTTAAATTCTTCCCTTTGAAATTTTGTCATGAAATAAGAAGTTTATATAAATACATATGTTCATTTTTGCTAGTAATGATCAATAAATTTTTGGAAATGATTGAGTATGATGGCGTATGTGACAAAAAGACGGAAGCCATGTTATACGTATGATACTATGTAATATGATACTATGTCATTGTGTGTAACATGATTTAAGCTAATATAATAATAACTGTATAATATTATGTAAGCAGAATTTCAAATGATTTTTTTTATTTGAAATATAGTAATACCCAGAAATTAGATGAAAGGCATGTCTGCCTAAACCTGCATAAGTCGAATGCAAATAAGAATACATACAAATTGGCACAAGCATACAATTGGGGTACAACTTTGCATACAAACTTTATTTAATTGGGACCAAGAATTAACAAAGGTATTAAAGAATAAGAAAAATAAGTAATAAAAGTACAGTTCTTTTTACAATCAGTCCACTATAAATTTCCTATCATAGTCTTTAGTATTCCAGAATAAGAAAGCGCAGCTTCTTCGTCGGCTATTGCTATTTGTTCACTCGTGATGGCAATTGTAAAGTGTGCCAATTGTAACAAGTTTTTAATCGGATGAATCAACCGTTACTAGCAACAAAGTCTTCATTTTCCATCGCAGTGTCCAGCTTCTTCTTTCAGCATTTCAAAAATCATGTTATCCTTTTATAATGTTATTACTTTAATCATGTTATTACTTTTTATTTGATTAGCACATAATTTTAGCATTGTTTCCATCTCAGTAGTAATGCCATACTATTTACGAATTATGCTTGAGTTTAAGAATTGAGCATTTTGACCCCATCTAGAATTCTTTTATCTTCCATACTTGCATAATACGATGGCTTAAACTTCTTTCCCAATTGACAAATTTTTATTCTGCTATCAAAATCCTTCATGATGTTAAGTTTACATTCAAAGATATATTTTCGTTTTCTTTCTAGATGCAGTATAATCGGATTTACTTCGCTTGGTCAACTTAATTTTTAAGGGTTTATAAAACGAATAATATATTAATTTTAATTTTCATTGATCGCAGAACAGTAACCCTGCACATAGTTCGCACGCAACACATACAAGCAAAATACTGACGTGTCACAAAAGAAACCCTGGAGATAGCGGGTGTTAGTGTTGCGAAACAAAAAAAATAATAAAGAAACATGTAATTACGAATTCGCTTAAGTAGGAGTATTCTGTATAGATATGTACAAGACAGCATTTTGCTATAACTTTATTTTTATACTGGGTAAATATTTTATTCAATTACGTACGTGACAAAGGTTATGTTCGTGATAGAGTATACAATACCTCACTTGCATTTATTTTTTGAAAGTATGTGCTTTTATTAAAATAATTAAAGTTATCATATGATGACAATTCATTTGATTAAAAGTGAAAACAGCTTATTGTAACCTATATAACATATAAATTTAGCTATTATTACATGATGCAAAATTCTTTAAATAATTTCAAATAAACTGAAAGATTTTATTGTTACAAACATACAGGAAGAAATGCAAAAATATATAGTCAAAATAAAAGCTTTTCAGGTAATGTTCATGTATGTGATTTACAAAAACAATTTTTCAACTTTCAGTGTGTTGTGTACCGCTTGAAAACAGCTTAAAGTTAAAAATTAAATTAGTAATATGCTTGATTACAAACGAATATGCTTGGTATTGGCTTTAAGCTTCATTGAATCGAAATCTTGCAAAATATAGTTCGTAAATTATTCAGATATGAAATATACCCAACTAATTTGTGTTCATCCTTTATTTAAAACATTACTTACGAATACGATTCCTGTTTATCAACTGGAATTATATTCATAAGTTAGGTTTAATTTATATTTATTAGTGATATATACTTACAATTGAAATTCTGTTTCTGGTGTGTAAGACTTTGAATTCTGAAACTCTATGTATTTATTCACTTCAACAAACACTGTAGGGATTAATTTCACTTGTTTGATTCATTTGTTTACATTCGTTGGCACTTTCCATTGGATAGATAACAATTTCTGTGAATGTGTACAAACATGTATGCATATGCATATTCTATGCATGAAATATATATAAAGATAGTTTCATAAACAATCATTTAAATAACTGTTAAAATAGATGACTGCAAAGTCCTGGGTAGTTTTGAGAACAGCATTCTACAAAAACACTTCATGTAAATTCATGAGATAGGTTTGGCTACGCACCCAGTTTCATGCCAATTATTCTGCGAACTCATTACTTCCGCTATATTTACTGAGTCAAGTGAAATGGTAGATGGAGTCAAGCATGCTTCGCAAATATTTAAGCGTGGAAGGTCTTCGCTACATAAAGGACCCCGAGTGACTTTAAATAAATGAACGCTGCCACGGGATACAAAGAGCATTAATATTTATAATCATTGATCTATGCGAGCGTTAATGACTTACCAATAATAAGATTTGGTATCGAATGTGTTTACGAATTTCTCTCCCCGGTTGATAAAAGCACAATATCGCGTAGTATGCGTTTCTTTTAAATCCCATACCTAGATCTCCACAAACCACAAAGTGGCCATTCATCTTTAGGGCACAGATCAACAAAACCACACCGCGCTGTTAATTCGCCACGCTTAAAGTTATGGTTATGAGTTTTATAAATTAAATACCGTTAATGACCGCCTCGGCTATCCATTCAAACATTTGATGCTTTCATATCCATTAGAAAGAGAGGCGGAATATTTCAAACTGGGCCATAATCGATAGTTTTCCTTTGATTTAAAACAGGATCAATGCAGGAAAATTCCAGAGTTAAGGATTATGCGGCTGTGAGCTGAAACTTTGGGATTAATTGGTCCTCTCAGTGGTCTGCACGCTTCGGTAATTAGTAGGGAATATTGGGTAAAGCATTTTTGTCACACACCGAACGGGTTCCATGCGGTAATGCGACAGCTTGTAATTGGACATAATGTTTCCAAGCGCTTTGAAAATCCTCTAACATCAACTAATTAATGGGAGTTACTAGATTTAATGGGCCTTTCAAAATGGCAGTGTTCTGCTCCGATTAGACTTCTCAATAGGACTTCAACACTCAGGAATATCACCTAAACGAAATCGCTCAAGAGGATACGGAATTTGTTGCTTCATTAATCTATGGAACAACTGATTGATAGTGTCAGATATACAAGCAGTTATATATAGATTAGTGACACTGAAATATTTTGTTGTATGAACGAAAGAATAGGATTTCATTTAGAACAGATATTTTTGTTTACTAATTTCTAATTTTTTTAGAATGTATGAAATTCACATAATAAATATTCTTCGAATATGATGAATAGTAAAAACATGAATAATAATAATAATAATTGACAAAAGTCCTATGAAATATATTTTTATAATATAAAATTATACGTTGAATCAAGCTTTTGAAGAGTGTATATATCTTTTAAATTTTCTAGAAACTTTTTAAAAGAAACATTATTAATATTTTATAGACAATAATTTACAGTGACAAAAGAAAAAAAAAAATTTATATCGCATAAGTTTCATTTTCCAATAAGACAAATAAAAAAATTTGTATTGTTTAAATGAAAAAAATTTTTGTTTAAAATAATGTTTTTATTATTATTTGTTTAATTAATTAATGAACACAGTTTTATAACAATTAACAAAACATAAATGACAATTAGAGTTCATATTTTCAATTTTACTTTTTTAAAAGTTTTTTTTTTATTGAATAAATGGAAACATTGTTCACTTACTATTTTTAAGTTTATGAAGTAAACATTACTGTAGTTGTACTGTTGACAGCTGCAAATGACTATCGCAAAACTTTATGCAGATTAAAAACATTTCAATAAATTAAAAGAAGTAAATTAATTTTCAGTACTTTGAAACAATAATAAAGTTTGCCTTTACGATTTACAGCTACTACAAATAAATAGTATCTACCAAATTAAAAAAAAAAACGTAAAACTGCATTAAAAAAATATTTTAAGTGAATGGAGAAAATTTGTTTAAAAAAGTATAATGAATTTTTTTGCCCATTGTTCATTCATTCTTTTAACTAAATATTATAAAAACTAGAATCCTCAAACTGATTTAAAAATATTTATGTTGTAGTGTTTTCAGAAGTAAAAGAAAATGTATTTCATCTCGAAAATTTATTTTTTAAATGTCTTTTAAAATAGAGCTATTTTAAATCTATGAAATCTACATAAGTGATGACAAAGCATTTATGAAGCATGTAGCAAAAGTCTTTAATATCATCCTAATTTTACTAAATAGTATAAATTTGTTGATAGCAAGCCGAATCTTTAGTTAAAATCGCCTCTTCAAACCACAATTTGGTATTTATTATTACATTTATCAATTACTATTTATTTTATTTAACTTTTCATTATGCAAATGACCTCGTGTCAAGTATACGTCTTTAACTAACAACTTAACTATAAAACTTTGAAGTGTACGCATAGTAAGTGCATAGAATGTAAAAAAATGGGTATAGAACAATTATTTAAAAAATTTTGCGTACTAGATGCATATAAGCTTAATAAACTATTTACAACTGATATCATGGTAATGGATTACACAAATGAATATACTGTAAATATTCACTAATAACTCTCCTCTTTTGTGACTATATTTGCTTTTACGGCGTTTTTTAAGGATCTTAAGGTTTAAAGTTTTAAGGATCCTTGCAAAAGTACGTAGTAATTTAAAATAATTTTCCGAAATTACAAATATCAATAACTTCGTTGTAAACAACTGTTGGTAGACAAACTTTTAGCGCAATACAAAACGATGATGAAAGTTTTGTTTCTGCACTTTATAAGTGTTATATATGACTCCCCTTGTCACACGGACAACATTCAAGCAGTAGTCTATTTCGCAACATGCATTGTGAAGCGTGTTTATAGGTACTGATGTCAGTATGTTTTCTATGGACTTCAGTGTGCTCGTGAAGATTGAATATGGTATGCCTCATAGAAGTTATGTCAACGTGTCTACATTCGATATGATTAAGAAGAGTCGTATAGAACAGTTATAAAGTACTCTCGAATAAAATTAAGATCTTGTATTGTCTGTATCGTGCTCAAATTTTTGCTCCTTATTTACAACGAATTTATTGTCATTCGTAATAAAGGTCACCATTTCGAATCATCCAGTATTTTAAAATACTATTTTCCTTTCCTGTACAGTCTCTACTTTAAAAATTGCTTTCACTCGCATAACGCTAAAATTTTCATTCCCTCTGCTTTGAGGCTGAAAAATTTAGTATAGTGTGTTGCTAATTTAAAGGTCCGTATAGCATCAAACAGCTTGTTATAAACATGCTGCATTCTGCTGTCGATAGTGTTCTTTTGAGTATGAATAAGGTGCAAGGAAAGTGCAATATATTGAACACATTATAAAATGAAAGAATCTATATTGTAAACAATAATAATACAAACAAGTGAATCGCAGAATCATAAATGTATAAAATGAAATATAGCTGCTAAGAAAACATTTCTGTATCAAAATAATTATTAAATGTTATTCAATAACTTAAAACGTACTTTTAATTTAGTTTTCATGCCTATTTCTCTGCCCATATTAGTCTGCATCACATTTTTGCCCTTGTTAACAAATATGTAAACTATTTTTTTCTTTATATATCGGTATACAAAAATTTATAATAAAATAGTATGCATACGAAATGGCATTGTATTTGCCCCAACGCGCTCCTTATAATTCAGTTCTATACACCTATAATTTAATTATGGCCACCCTGTATTTGTAGCATAATGATTCTATTGAATCAGCATATTCGCATTTCATTAAATTTGTGTATAGTTCAAACAATAGAGGGAAATGGAAACAATGTTTAATTTACATGATTTGAAAATAAAATGTAGCTTTTCTTATAAAAATATGTTTTCACTATTAATAGTGAAAAAAATATTTCTATTTCATAGCTTTCATGCTTTATTTTGTTATCTAAGCTTCATATTTTTCTGACTTTATATATCCAGTTACTTTCTGTATATTCTGTTATCTATATTATCACGATGTTCATTTATTTATATCTCTAATTTATTCATAAATGGTCTCTTTTAAAAGACATATAAGGGGATAAATTTTTTTTTTTTAATTTTTGAAAAACTTAATTATATAAAATATATTTTAAAACATAGAATTTGGTGGGCAATTTTCAAGATAGTTACAATCGAAAATTTAACATAAATTAATGTAAAATTTATTTATTTTTAGCATTTATTCAATAATTTAAAATAAAAAGTATCATTCGTCCTTAATTCAAATTTATATGAAATTTCAAAAACTTAATCTCTTTCAAAAGAAAATTTCAGGTATTGAAAATTTTAATTCATCGCTCCTTAAATAGATATTGCAATGCAAAATGCCTTGAAAGATATTGCAATGCAAGTCTCAATTTTGTAGTAGTTTAGAAGTTTGATGTGCCTATCTTACTGAATCATCATATGTTTGGCAGCGTTACTTCTGTGAGTAGCCACCGGTCTCATTTTATCTGCATTTATTTCCAACGACTCCAGTCATCAAGTGGTCATCTTTCTCAACTGTGGCAAAAGTCATCAGAAAAGTTCTCCCACAAAAATTTGGCTGAAAGAAAACCTGCCTTTGATGGATGACGGCCTGCTATGCCCTTGTCTAAGACTAAATTATGGTATCACTTTAGATCCATCTTCATTACTAGACAGTCTTTCTTCGAAGTCACTGCAGGGAGCATGGAGATAATAAGAAGATGCACGCAGAAAAAAAAAACTGTTCGCCCATCAAAAGACACCATGGGAGAGCTCATTTCGCTTACGATATGTCAGTCTAGTATTTGTAAAAATGGAAATTATGACACGGATAGATAATGAAGGAGGAGCATTAGCGTTGCCTTGGAAAGTTTGTGTTTAGTACACCACTTAATTATGTTTCTCGAACGGAGATATCTGCACTAAACATATATATTGTGCAGAGATAATTACTGCATTTACTTCAAAAAATTATATACATATCATTCATTTTTAAATAATAGCTTCTGTAAATAAGAAACACATCTTTTCAATCTATATCACCATGATGTAGATTAAAAAATAGACAAAAATAGGATGATAAACAGAGGGGCAGTTTTAAAAAATAAATTTTAACTATTTAATTTTTAAAATAAATGAAGTGAATTTAATAAGATTATGTAATTTTTTTTATAAATTCCATGTTCTCTAATTGTAAATAATTATTTTATTAACTCTAACATCCATTTAATCAGGTGTTAAAATATTGTTTTAACATGTAATGATTATATTTTAATTAATATATTTTAAAAACCCTTTTAAATGAGTGTTTTAAAAACTTATTCAGTTTAGTAATTTGATAAAAAAATATTTAGTATTATGAGCAACAATGTCTTTTTGTGTACATTTTTTAAATAGTTTTAAAGGCAATTTAATTTAATCCATTATAGTTAATAATAGTTAATCCCTGTTAGTTATACTAACGAAATGTTCTTTTAAAATAAAAACAAGATAATATAAAAATAGTTTTAAATATTACTGATGTATCATTAATGATCTTAAGTTGTTGACTCCTTCCAAAAGAACACTAAATGGAGTTAATGAAAGTATAAAATAATCTTAATGTCTATTGCCCCTACAAATCAATTTAATTATACTCGAGGCAAATCGAAACTGATTACTATTACAAAGCTTTATAAGTGACTATTTTATTGCCCTTTATAATGTATCGTTTCTCGATTTTTCGATGAAAGCGGTTCTGAAATTGTGTAGAGAAATGGGTTTTTTTTTCCATAAGTAGATATTAAATTACTTTGAATAAAGGAAAATTATCAGAGTAATATGGGAAAACTTATGAATTAACATAATATTACTTTTCATGGCATTTAAAATTATTCTTTGTTAAGCAAAAGATTTTGATTTTTAAATTTATCAATATTAAATTTCGTTGAAGATTTTGATTTCTATTATAACATATTTATGCTGAGATTATGCTATTATAATATATTTATCGCTGTTGTCATGCTAACGAGGTGTTCTTTTAAAATGAAAACAAGATAATATAAAAAACAGTTTTAAGTATTACAAATGATTATTATCATTAATGATCTTAAGTTTGTAATTTCTACCATAGAGAACACTAAATGATGCTAATGAAAGTTTAAAATAAACTATTAGCTATTTGTTTTTTTTTTTTTTTTTTTAATTTGGCTACGACGAAGTTCAAATTTGAAAACCAAATTCAGGTTTCACCGTGTATTTCTTTTATAATTTCTAATTATTTATTTCTTATGATGCATCACATAAAAAAATTATTATATCACATTATTTTTTCCATTTCATAGACAGCTTATGAGATTTAATTTTTATATTATTTCTGCTCTCTGAAATTAATTAGTCAGTATTTTGCATTACATGCCAATGCATATATTGATTAATTTTAACAATTAATAATTTGTGAGGTTTGATGTTCTAATTTTTTTCCAATCTGAACCCAAAAAATCAGTATAAATCCATAAATGGGCAAAGGAAAATATTGTTGCTGTTATGAAATAAACTAGAGTTGCATTTATTATTAAAAAGGGTTGGGGATGCGGCAGAGTTTTTCTTGCATGTGGAGTATGGAGGTAAAACGGTAGAGTAGCACTGTCGTATGATATGTAATTGCCCTGATTGTGTTATTTTCAAATTTATACTAGACTATATATTTTCTAAATACAAGATATCCTATACCTTAAATATAAAAATATGCCTTGTAGTTAATATTACACATTAATGTTATATTTGTCTAAAATTGATCCTTTATCAATTAATAGTACAAAGAAGGGAATTCAAGAATGTTATAATCAAATCCTAGCAATGTTATAATAATATAATAGCAACTTGAAAGGTTCGCGTTAGCTTTGCCCGATAGATAGGATAAACAGAAGTTGTATAATGTAGTCAAAATATACAGAGAAAATATACTTTTGACCATTTCAATTTATGATGTCGATTTATAATTTCCTTGCAAACATTTAAATATATATACCTTCAATAAGAATGTATAAAAATCAAAAGCCTCCAACATTGTTTTTCGGTTTATTATAATTTAACTGCAATTTAATTTAGTATCAAAGTTTATGAGGCATTTCCTTGAAAAGGAGTAACTCTTTTATCATAAAGCGTCTTTTAAAATTTTCATCTAACAACATATATAATGTACCACATTTCATCTAACAGCATATATAATGTACCGTAAAAATTTGTATTGACAATACTAATTTCCTGTGGCTAGTTCAAAACTAATGTTTCAAATTACTATGATGACTTTGTATGAATTTTACATAATTTCAATACTACAACTGTATCATTTTATAAAGCATCAGCTAAAATAAATTTCATTCAGAATTTTCGTTCAAAGCTGCTTCCCTAGATCCAATGAGATTTATTTTCCTTTGTGAGATTTATTATCCATTTCATCCATAAATATAGTATTCATTAATTACCTCTGGAACATTTTCATCTTTATTATTTATTAAAACAGCATATATTATAAATCTTCAATATTTACACCAACGTCAAACCGTTGAAAGCAGAAGCAAGTTGTCTATATAAGAAAAATTCAAACATGAATAATTGTTCCTAGATTTACTTTTTTCGTTAAAAAAGATTATATTTTTTGTCGTTTAAAATAATTCAATATTTAAGCAATTTCATTTATTTATAAGATACGAAAATAAACGATATCCTAGTTAAACATTATGCTAATTTCTACTTTCGAATTCCAACTTTTGGTTGGATTGAATTACCCAAACATAATTAACCGATTTATTCGAATCCTTTTGTTTAACCTGCACAGATTTTTGTAATGCACTTCAATGATTCTGTTTACTTAAAGGACCTCAGCTGCTTGATTCCATCAAACAAACCTGAAATTGAATTTATGCTTCGTTGTGCAACTAGACTCAGAAGTCATGACACGTTCATCATTTTTTTCCTTCCATCGGACACTGACATAACCATTGCTTAGAGATCAGGACTTTCTGATTTTCTTCTTTTAGCGGGTAGCAGGTGATAAGAACTGCAATAATATTCTTGATATTTCATTTACCATTTCTGGATATCGGAGGTAGCCAGATGCTGCCAGATAGGGTCAACTTGCTGTTTTGGAGTATGAAAAAGGGACTGTCGTAAAAATAAAAAAAAACCCGATGAAGTATTTTCTGATACAACCATTTATTATTTTTTATATTATTTTATTTACAAAATAGACATATGATATTTCTACCAATAGGCATATGGTATTTGTATGTTATACAGAGGGTTTTACCAACTCATTAATAATACTGAATCATTGATATGAAAACATATTTTTTTAGATGGGTTACATTTGAAATTCCACATTTTGGAATATTTTATTCATTTATATATGCTATTTCATGACGCTTATAAATTTTGCACGAAATGTTTGTCAGGGTCTGTTTTTGTACAGAAAGTTAGTTTCAACTTTCCAGACAGACGGGGCCTGATGGGCGAGTGGCTAGTGCTCTGGCTCTCGCTATCACAGGTTTCGGGTTCGAGTCCTGAAATTCAGTACCCTATCTATTTGATCGATTCATATAGCGAATAGTCCTATTTAATCCAACTCTCAAACAGAAATTGAACAACGATGTATAGTAGTAAGTAGTAACAATGTAGCAGAAATATAATAAATCCATTAAAGCATTATTCATGTAAAAGTTAAAAAATGTATAAACATTTTGGATTTAAAGATACTTTATTAATATCGTATATATTTTCTTTTCTCAATAAGTTCGAAAAAAGGCGTTATTTCCTAAATTCCTCTCTATCATATATCTTTCTAAAGAAAATTTCTTGGGAATAAACAGCATTTTTCATTATATCAACATTATTTAGAGTAATATTTCCAGTGCATTTCATAAGTGTTGTACACAAGATACATATTCTTATAGTAAATATTGTATTACATTTTATTAGAAAAGTCCGAGGCAGTCTGATAGTCACACTGGGCTTCTGAACTATGGAATCTCAATTCAGAATTGCAAAAGAAACGAACCGAAAGTTGAAATGTTTAAGCCGGGAATGAGCCCGTTTGTTTTGTAAACACAGAAAATCCTTTCGTTCGGCTCAAGAAGGGAAGCGGCCTGATGGCCAATTGGCTAAAGCTCTGCCCTTTGGTACCACAGGCTTCAGATTTGAATTCTGGCGGTGCCATGGATGTTTGTAGTGGTTTGGAATCCACTTTAAATCGTAGTCCCTCTGTCTAATAGGATTGTAGAGCGTCATGTGGGGTATTGTTACTAACTTCCGTAGCTACATGTATCTTCAAGCTACATGTTCCCCCTGGGTAGTGCAAAATGAGTAACTGCAGTGCAGCCCTCTCTTATAGCATAAAGATTAACTATCTCTGTATTGCCAGCTGCATTAGAACAACATTTCCCGGTCAATTTTGTAATGTGTTTCATATTAAATCTCTTATGAATGCAGATAAAAATAAAGTAGAGATATGATGTAACCAAAATTGCATGAATAGTATTTATCGAAGAGTAAAAATGTTAAAAGATATAAAAGGCCCGAATAATGGCCAAGTTGTACAACGCGTTGCTAATATAGAACTATACAAGATTATGATACTCGTCTGGGAAATGCATGTATTCACTAATTTAAAAGCGAGTCATTTCTTATGAAAATCTTCCGATTTCCTCCTTCTATATGAAACATATATTAGGGGCTATTCCCTCTGATTGCCCTCAGAAAATCTTAGCTCTCAATCTCTTTCTCTGTCAGTCAAAGATCCTTCAGCGGTATATATTGCATTTAATGCGATATTCTTGGTGTGAAGAAACGAAGCAGTTTTCAAATAATAAAAATTTTATGTTTTTATATGTTACAAGACAATTTGCAAGACATAAATTATAAACGTAGTCAAATATCCTTGTAGACAAGGAAAAAATCCAGTGAATTTATGTAAAGAAAAGAAGAATTCTTCGTTTACGAAAAATGTGACTAAAAATAAGTAAAAGTATGAGTAGACTTGTTATTCAACTTCATTATGATAGCTTTTCTCTTTTTCATGATTAACACATTTCTAAAATTCTTTCCAAATTCCTTGGTATCAAAAAACTAGGTTATATTTTGAAAAACATTATGAAAACAAGAACATTTTTTTAAATATGTTTCGTATTTTACCCTTCTTTTCCTTCTTCAAAAAAATATTGTTTAGAAATATTTTCATTTTTTTTTAAAAAGCATGCAGAAGCTATTTATAATTACGATTTATTTTATGTTAGAATGAATACTTTTAGTGCTAAATTTATTATTGAAAATAATGTCATCTACCAAAATTACTTTTACAATATCGACTAGCAAATTGTAATCCAATTTTTGGGAATTTCTAACGCATGAAATATTTCCTTACTAAAAAAATTGAAGCAGATTCAGTAGTTTTGTTATAATTTACTGCATAAATATATTTTCTGAAACACTACAGTTATTTCTTTAGATAAAAAAATTTTCTTAAACATTTGAAATTGTGTAACTAATCCTCAGCGTCCAGCACTGTTGACGGACATCCCATGAGTAATCTACTCATGAATGAAGGGAAAGGGAACAACTTCTGTTGTGATGGAACACCCGTAGATAGAATTCTGACTTGGCTCTGTGACGCGGCGAATGGCGGTGGCATGGATGTTTGTTAGTGGTTCGAAATCCACGTTAAACTGTAGGTCCCGGTCTAATTAGCTTAAGGTGTGCTCAAAATGACCGTAGAGTGACAAGCCTAACCAAATCTTGATAAATGTTCTGTAGGTTTCACCCATATGATGTTCAAATACGGGACAGTTGTCTGTAAAGTAGTTCTCCCCCTGAAAAGTAGTTTTCACTTACTACTCGTCGATGAATTGTTCATGGTTTGCATAAATTGAACATAATATTCCCGATATATAAAAATATGTCTTTAAAAAAAGTAATAGCATATTTGTTCAAGAAATTTCAAAAAAATTTTCACTCAATACCATTTTTTAATGAAATTCTAAATTTGAGTTTCCTCACATTGAAATGTTAATTTCTAGGAAGTATAAATGGTGTAAAAGTCAGTTAAATATTTTACATATAATTTCTTTCTTCAAAGAATTATAACTCAACTTGACATGAAATATTTTTTTCTTTCTAATGCAGCTGGCAAACACCTAGACAGCTTTGTCTTAGATGCCTTAAGGCAAGCGCTGCACAGACGTTACTCATTTTTTACAATACCCAGGGGGGCGCATGCAACTTGAAGATAAGCCACGGAGTAACAATGCCCCCGCAACGCTCTACGATCCTATTAGATCCGGGACCTACGGTTTAAAGTGGATTCGAACCACTACAAACATCCATGGCACCGCCGGGACACGAACCCTAAACCTGTGGTACTGAGCGCCAGAGCGCTAGCCACTCGACCATTCAGGCCCCGACATGAAATATTAAGTTGCAGATAAAATATTGTAGTACAAAACAATAACATATACAATATGATGTCTTTGCCTGATTCGTGGTTTAATGGTAGCTGCAGAAAGCTGAAGGCGTTTTGATCTGCTGATTGTGTTTAAAACAGCCATTGTTTCAGAAACAAGGAAACTTGATGATTATTGAAACATATATATCGTATTGACAATCATTCACCTTGATAAATGTTTTCCATGTTTTTTACCCATAAGATTGTCTGATATTGTCTGAGATCTAAAATGCTTTTATAACAATGCATCTGAGATTGTCTGTTTCACCCATAAGATAACTTCCCTGAAAAGTATTATTTCCCCACTATTTGTTCGTGGTTTGCAT
Organism: Caerostris extrusa; assembly: GCA_021605095.1. Taxonomy (NCBI): domain Eukaryota; kingdom Metazoa; phylum Arthropoda; class Arachnida; order Araneae; family Araneidae; genus Caerostris; species Caerostris extrusa. The sequence goes on along the minus strand of BPLR01006928.1, from coordinate 112,439 downwards.
AAATTGAACATTATATTACTAATATACAAAAATATAAGTCTTTAAACAACGTAATAGCATAGTTGTCCGCGAAATTCCTAACAAATTTTCAAGTAATTCCTTTTTTTTTTTTTTTTTAATTCAAATTTGAATTTTCGCAAAATAAAATGTTAATTTTTGGAAGTAAAAATTCTATAAAAATCAGTTTAATATTTTTAGCACTTTCATAAAAATACTGCGTATATTTTATTTTTTAGAAAGAATAAACGCACTTATAGTAAATCGCTAAAATATTAAATATTAGTCTTTTATAAATATAATTTATAAGCACATTGTTATAAAAAGCTTTTTATAAACTACAAAATTAATGATAATTAATTTACGCACATTGTTTCTTTCATGTTTTATAAAAAGACTGCTAAAATGAATAAAAGATAACTGGAAATACAAAAATAAATTACTCTTAAATAAATTACTTTTAATAAATTACTCTTAAAAATTTATTTTACAGAACAAATTTTTAACTTTAAAAAAAATGTCTGTTCTGTTAAAATACGTTTTTACATTTTTTGGATTTATTCGCTGTATTTTTAAATGAAGCTTATAATTTTTAGAAAAAGTATATTAAGTTTTTGCTTTAATTATTCATTTACACAAGAAAAGTTCGCAATGTGAATTTTAAAAATGTATACAGTTATCTGAAAATTTTCATAAAAAAATAAATCCACGAATTTTAGTGTTTTCCACGAGTTTTTACAAACTCTTAAAATGTATCATTTTGTAAAATGGTTTCATTATTATTTATAATAGTGTAGAGTTTAAAGAAGGAATAAAATGTTGATTAACAATATTATTTAAAACTTAAAAGTATACTTTATTAAAATTAAATAACAAAATAAAATTAAATAACCAGAAATTAACGCCTAAAAACACTAATTAGCTTTAAAATCAACTATTGAAAAAATGTTAAAATTATCCTAGTTTAAAAACGAGCAAAGCATGTGTCATAAGTGTGCGTGCTTGATTAAAATTAAATAAAATAAAAATACTTACACAAAAGTTAACATCATAAAAGCATTAATCAGTTTTAAAACAAACAATTGAAAAATTAATAATGAAATTAACTTAGTTAAATTAAGAAATAAAAAAATAGCAAAACGTATGTAATACGTGTGTAACTAAAAATAAAAAGTATTTTTAAAAAAAAATATGTTACACTTTTTTATTATTTTTTCTGTCTGTTTCATGTTCAAAAAGTAATTCTAATTTAGCATTGAGAACAAATAATAAGTGTATTTTCCTACAAAAAACTTTATCAAATTTACTGTTCTTCTTCCATTATTTTTTAATTTAATTTCACTTTCATCTTACTCATAATGACAATTTAACTTACTTTATTCAAATATTCTTTATTTTTATGAAGTAGATAACATAATATTTTTAGTGATGTAAATACTTATAAATCATAATTGATAAATAAATATTGTAGATAGAGAGAAATGCAGGAAATTGTTTTTCGAATTTGGTTTTTATTCATATTATAAATATGCTTGCTCCTACCTACTGATAAGAGTGACTGTGATGTTCCTGAGAAATGGTCAGTGGACCTACAGAATTTTACAAGGAGAGGAAATATATTTCACGCACCCTGCGTGTATCCGAGTTTCGGGTTTTCTGCTTAAGAAGTGGACTTCTTCCCCGAATCTATAATTATCTGTCTTTAAATATGTTAAATATTGCATTCCTCTAATTGTGTGTGGGGGTGTTTGTGTGTGTAAATAAAGCTGTGAGTTCACCAACCTGTGCCTCAAGTATCTAAACCCTACCACACCCAGTTACAATCTGGTTGTTGTTTTTACTGTAAATTTATGGTAGTATAATATAATAAAAATATTAACTATTTATAGAAAACTTTCGGAATATATACCATAATTTAATTTATTAAAAATGGTAATTTTCATTAGAATTTTCATAACGGCTTACTATAGTATAATAATAATCATAATTGCATGAAGTAGATGCTTCGTAAATTTTTATCTTAGAAAATAATATATTTAGCCCTTTATTCTTTGAAATTATTTCATTTTATTATTTACAAATTAAGTAAAAGCGTATTTTTACATACTTTATTCACTTGTTATAAGAGATAATTAATAACATTCTACCATTCATCTTAAGAAATAGAGTAAAATGCAGACCCATTAATTGTTCTTTTCGATTAACATTTACAATAGAGAGTACCAAGAGGAAAAAAGTATTTTGGAAAATATTTAAATAATACACATGCTACTGAGACTGAAAGTATATAATACATTTTTATAAATAATAATTATAAAAGCTCGTAAAAATTATGTTAATTTCATACTGAATTCAAAGTTCAAAATCGATTCAGTTTACTCTTATTTCCAATTGAGTTTACAAATCACAATGTATATTTTTGTGTTCTGTACTGCGACTCATATTTTGATTATTTTTGATCGTATGAAAATGGAATGTAAATTACTCCGTTTAAAATAATATTGGTATGTGTGGTGTTATATTATGAGCATTATATTGTAAAATTACACTCAAGAGCCAAAACATTATGACCACCTGTCAACAACGAGTTGGCCCACCTTTGGCGCGCCACACAGCTTCAACCCGCCTTGGAATGGATGCCACAAGTCCTTGGTAGATGGCCGGAGACAGATTGTACCAGATGTTTAAGCAACGGTCACGCAAATCCGAGATATTGCAGGTGGTGGTCTTTGAACTCTGAGCTGCCGTCCCAGGACATCCCAAATGTGTTCTATCGGATTGCGATCCGGTGAGTTATGCGGCCAGGAACATTGACTGGAATTCAGCATCATGTTCCTGGAACCACTCCAACACAATTTTATTCTTGTGACAAGGGGCGTTGTCCTGTTGGAAAATTCCATTTCCAGCTGGAAAAACAGAGGCCATGTAAGGGTGCAACTGGTCCGCAATGATGTTCAAATGCCCTGTAGCATTCATGGTCTGCTCTACCACAACCACGGATCCCAGAGACGTCCAAGAGAACGTCCCCAAAGCATAATAGCGCCACCACCGGGCTGTGTATGACCTACTGTACATTGAGGGAGCAACTGTTCGCCTGGAAGACGGCGTATCCTGACAGGGGCCATCGGAATGATGAATGACAAATCGTGATTCATCTGACCAGGCAACTCTCTCCCACTGATCCATGGACCAGTCACGATGTTCAGGGCCCAGTGCAGGCGCAGTTGGCGATGACGCTTGGTCGGCAAAGGCACACGAGTGGGACGTTTGCTGCGTAGCCCCATATCAACAGTGTCCGCTAAACAGTGTGCTCCAATACTATTCTACTTGGCCCTGCATTGTATTGGACTGTCAGCTGAGCCACTGTCTGGCTCCGGTTTTTGCTTCACCATGCGAGACAGTCTCCGACGACCTTTTTCTTTGATAGCTTGTGGACGTCCAACACCATGTCGTCTATTGTTGGTTTCACCGTCATTCATCCACTTTGCATGAGTACTAACAACTGTAGATCGCGAACAATCCACGAGTCGTGCAGTTTCGGAAATACTTGTTCCGAGCCTTCGAGCCATTACAATCTGCCCTCTATCAAAGTCGCTTAGATCCGCAGCCTTTCCCATCACACACAGAAGTGAAAGAATGATTCTTCAGACTCTCCAGCAGCAGTTAAATACCACTTCCACCTGATCACGTGCCTTCCACGTCATCCAGGCGAGTTCATTGCAAAATGTAGGGGGTGGTCATAATGTTTTGGCTCTTGAGTGTATATTCCTATTACTTAAAAATCATAATGAGGAAACGACGCAAAATCGAAAGCAATTAGTATGCTATACGTGCTACATCATGTTATGATTATCTTTGAATTCAAATTATTGTTGTACATGTTGTTGAATCAGAGAACCTGAGATTTTAAGAATATGTCATCTGATTGGCAGAAGCGCCGTGAGTCATTTTAACATCCTGAGATTATTCCGACTCTCTACAACAGTATTTTCCATATTTTTGTTACATTCCTCAAATGTTAGGCTTGTCCATCTAGTACTTCCTAGTCTAAGTATTTCTCTAATATTTTGCCTATGCTTGAGACAGAGGTTTTCAGCGCGTTGAAAACTAAGAACCCTTTTTCTCTTTAAACTTAAAACTTTTATCATCTCTCTCTCTCTCTCTTTTTATTTATATATGTATTTAGTGGACTTTGAGAATTTTCGAGGATCAATTTTTAGGATGGTTTTTTTTTTTTTTCATTTCAAGACATTTAACCTGATATCATTTGCTGTTGAAGGCGACAGATGTGTAAGTATTTCAGCTTGATTCAAGTTGCAGCGTGGTGACATAGTTGTAATAACTCATATGATTGAAGGGAAAGAAATATTTTCTTCCGTGATTTATGACAATATGGAAATTTATGTAATATAATTTTAAAATTATAAAAATCTGTAAATTATATAGCAAAGTTTATAAAAGTAAATGCATTAAAATATATTTTTATACATTGAATATACATAAAATGTATAAAGATTAATATAGATTACATACACAATTATCTGAAAATCAATGTCTTGGGAACCAAGCTTCTAAATCTTAATTAAGACTTATAGTTACTATCGAGTAAAATCATTGATGCTAATCAGTCTGCGGAGGCGACGTCAGTCTGGCTGTCGGCACTGTTTTCTGTCTTGGCTCTAAAAAATAAAAATGTGATAGCTATTGGTTGTACACGGTGTTTTTGTGACAAAGAAATTATTGCAGTGAATTTGCGTTTTAGTTAAACACATTATATTTTACTGAGCTTTGATGCCATGTAAGTATGTTAATTTAGCTAATAAATTCTGCTATATATGTGGATAAGAGTCATTTGAATCTCAAAGTGTTCCATGACTCCTTTAGTAAAAAAGGCATACTACTTTTATTTCGGATGCAAAATTGAAGATAATACCTGTATAATGAATTATATATAAGGTATAATTGTTGTTCAAGGAAATGTTCCATGTGGTTGCGGAAAAAAGAAAGTGACAATGTCATTTGTCACTCCTGTGTTTTTATGGAACAAAGTAATCAAGTAAATGACTGCTATTTCTCCATGGATAAACTTCTTCATAGAAGAATTGCAAGGAAAAAAAGTCGAAAGTGCAGTACCCGAATATATCATCTGCTATGCGACCAATTCCCCATGGTGAAGTGTTTCCCATTTCAGAAACTCCAAATGAATTTTCATTGTTCCAAAGGAGGAACAAGAATCAATTTCATGTGATGCTCTACAGATTTCTACATCTAGTGCTGAATATAATGATGCTATAATCTACACCACACATTCTGTCTCAAGAAGAATTGAATAACCTTGTTGGAGTTTTAGAGTTGTTCAAACCTAAAGCAGAATTACTTGCATCTAGTCTTAAAGATTGAAATTTAATTATTTACTCAGAAGTCAGAGTAATTTAGTTTTGCAATCATCATTAGCAATTTCTACCTTTTTTATGCAGGAAAAATTGTATAAAAACTTCACTATATAAAACTGTTAAAAAACTGGATAAACTTGACGTCAATGGCTTAATAACGGCTCTTAAAATAGAACATGGTAAATGACGGCTCTTCATAGGTTCTTCATTCACAATTGCGACTCTTCATAGATTCATCCAAATAAGTTTCAAATCAGTATTGCAGCATAATGGAAACAAACTTCCTTCCATTCAAGAAATCTGGAAGAAATTGATGAAATTTTTTAAAGTTTGTTGGTTTGCCTTCATTACAATAAATACAGCTGGCATATTTCTTGGTATTTCAAAATGATAGTTCTTTTCATGGGTCTTTAGTTAGGAAATACGTTGAACATATGTTTTTATGTGGGTAGTACAGTTAAAATTTTGAAACTTTGATCAAAACTTTGAAATGCAATGACCTGCTTGAAAAACGTATTATATTAGAAAGAAATGTGTAAAATCTACCATTAGTAGAGGCGAAAAAAATCTTATTACCAACCTTGTACATAAAACTTGACACAGTGAAAACTTTTTATAAAAGCAATGGACAAGAGGATCAGCCTTCAAACAATTAAATAACAAATTTCCTGCAATCAGTGAAGTTAAACTGAAACAAGGAACTTTCATTGGTTCACAGATCCGTAAACTCTTTAAGAATGTAAATTTTGGTAGCGGGCTCCAACAAGATGAGGTAGAAACTTGGAATGCTTTTCGCCTTGTGTCAAAGAATTTCTTAGGAATTGTGTAGTCAAACGACTATAAGAAATTAGTGATGAACATGTTGTCTGGATAAAAGAAACTTGGTTAAACAAAGTCCTTAAAAATGTATTTCCAGCAATGTCATTTGGTCCTTCTGCCTAAGAACTGCGGCTAGTTTAGCGATAAGCACGATGAGTTTTCACCAGGACGTTGCGAAAGTATAGAAAAGGTAGCAGGGAAAATTGTGCAATACAATATTGGCGGAATAGGTAAGAAGGAAAATTTTCAATGAGGATTCTGAGAAAACGCATAAACGAGAATCCAAGCTATCTCTTATCATATGCACATATACATGGGTTTGTTAACACATTGTATCATATTACAAATATATTAGTAATGGGATCTATTTCAAATTTTCACTTTCATATACGTATTAGGCAACCCAAAATTAGTAATAAATGACTATTTTTAGTCTCAAAGGGAAAAAAAATCGAAATTTGTTGTCTTATGTGATCTAACATCACAAAAAGTATTTAATTTTTTCAATTTTTATAAATATTACATTTGTATATTTAGGGTAAATAATGAAATGAGTTCCTCATCACATTCCATTAGAAAAATGCAACTCATTTTGCATCAATTTATGTTTTATAAGTTTAAAATATTTAAAAGCTATCAATGAAGATATTGCTAAAAAAGAAAGAGCAAAAAGTAAAATTATTAAATTCAAAGGTAATGCAATTTTTATAAAAACCACCAAAGGTCCATAAAAAGAGTTCTGGATTAATGTTGTTCAGCTAGAGTTAAAAAGAAAACAGACATAACTGGAATTATTATTCTTCTAAATTAGTATATTTTCTTTCATTGGTATATTCTATTCTTTACATGTATTCTTAATGAATTGGTTCATAAAGGTTTTGGTATTAATGTCAATGTAAACTTTCAATAAATTATTAAATATCTTTATCATTTGTAATTTATATCAACTGAGTGTTTTATTAAATATTGTTTATGCTATATATTGAAACAGTAAATCATTACTAAAAATTATTCTTACCTACAAAATCAATACGTGTAGGAATAGAGACTAAATAAACTTGCACATCTCCCCTACATTTTACCATTTTGAAGGTCTGTCTAAATTTTTTTATATAAATTTCAGCACAATAGTTTAAATTTATAATCTTTGCAGGCATTTTGCAACACAATCATGAATTTTTTTATTTCAATTCTTAAATCAATCAATGAATATCACGCCCACTTTCAACTTCAAATTAATTATAAATTTTTTCTTATCTCCTTAACGCCTTCACACAATTTTGTATCAAGTGGAAATAAATGTATTTCATAAAATTCATATGGAGAAAAACTAATTAATTTTAAACTAAACTAAATTATTTTTTATATGAATTAGTAGAATTTAATTACTTAGATATGTTTTAAATATTTAAATTTTTGTATAAATGTCTCAGAACGCCATATTAATTTTTTTCCAAATAATGTAAAAAACTGTTCAAATTTTTCTTATTTTAATTAGTAGAATAGTTAATTTATACTAATCACTAATATGAAGTATTTATGTGATACGAAAACTCAAGACGATCTGTACCACAAATGTAAAAACGAATTTTTAAGCCTATTAATGATTTATCTATGCACAGAAGAGAAAAGAATAATTAGTAAAACTTTTGACTAAATTAGTTTTTCTTTTTTCTGAATGTTTTATTTGCCTCTTCTGGGCATTCATGTACATCTTTGAATTTTGAATTCTCTAATGATTTACAAAGATCTAAGTTCAAACTAATATTTTTACTTTGCTACATGAATGATTTATTTGAAAAATTTCCTCATAATTGTTTTTGTATGCTAATAAACGATTATAAAAGTATGTAGCAAAAAGAATATAATTAGATAAGGGAAAATGCTTAAATGGAAGTTTTTTCAGCAGTATGTAATTTATAATCTACATTATATATTACTCAAATTCATCTAGGATTTGATGTGTAAACCAATTCAGATAATTGTTAAATATGTATTTAGGCTTTTAATACATTTCCTTATTTATATTGAATTGCCTAATTTCGATTTTGGTATGTATCATTGATTTGCTTTGAATTATTGATACATAATCCAATATCTATTATTTGTAGCAAATAGCATTTGTATGGCAAAAATGCTTTCTTAGAATTATTTGTATTTAATAAATTCGTATTTCCAATTAGAAGTGAAATAATATTTTTTTATTCAACTTATATATTAATCTTAATATTACTAATATTCAGAATGTATTTAATTTTACTAGATTTTTGAGCTAGCTACAAATGGAATAATGTTTTTTTTTTTTTATTTCCCTTCTATGTTATTACTAATATTAAGAATGCAATTGATTCTTTTAAAAATTATTTGATGACGCTATGTGGCAGAATATTTCGAAATAAAATATTTGTAAGACTCATTATAACTGAGCAAATAAATTATTATTTTCATTAAACAGTCAAATAAAAGGTATCAGCATTAAAAATGAAATTTTAAAGAATATCAAAAACTAAATTATTTACATTTGTATTATTGTTTACATTTGTATTATCGCTTTTAATGTTTACTTTAGAAATAGGTTTAAAAGTTTACGCTTTCTGTGTATTGATTAAAAATGAAGCTATGATATTGCTATTATGTTTTTCAGTGTATTCTTGATATGAAAATTAGAATATATCTGAAAAATAAATCAGAACACTAATTTAAAAATGATTCTGACAGCAGTATTGCAAATATGCTAGAATTTATCTTAGATGTAGTTATGAAACCGTGATGATATTTTATTAAAAATTTTTAATGAATAAGTGGTTAAATTATCTCACGTAAATTTCCGGCTTTAGTACAAACTTAGTGAATTAGGATTGATGGATCAAAAACGCTTAATAAATTCTTAAAAATAGTAACCATACTTTAAAACTTATAAACTTAGTGAATTAGGATTGATGGATAAAAAACGCTTAATAAATTCTTAAAAATAGTAACCATACACAATTAATCTTTAAGTTAAACTTTTTGCTCTTTTTATTGACATAATTTCAAAATAAGTTTAAAATTCAATAGAATAATTATTTGTAACTATTTACTTTATTGAAATTATCGTTAATCCTGATTGAATTGAAATTGAAATTGTCAATAAATTTCGTTATCTTTATTATCTTTGTTGAAATTATCATTAAGTTAAACAGTCATGTAAACTGTAAAATTATTAAATATATTAAGAGATTTCAGAATGTTTTTCGTTAAAGTTTTAGTGTGAAGATAAATTCGATGACCTGTTAAGTGTATAAAAGTTATACCATCTTACAGTGAAAATATTAATATGAAAGATTAACAGGAGAAATTTCTTTGATTGGTTAAAAACCCTTTCAACATATTTAAAGAAATTTTAGTGTATTTTTAATAACAGTTGCTGCTTTTACGATTAATAGACTTTTTTAATAAGAAAGAATTTTTTTATTTCAGAAAAACATTTACCTACTCCAAAATCAATCATACTTAAAGTTTTATATGATACAGGCAAAGTTTTGTCATTCTTCTAAATATTAGTCACATATAACATACAAAGCTCAATGTACATTCTTAATAATATAAAAATTGTTTTCGCCAAAAGACTTTACGACACATTACCATAATTCTGAGAAACTTATTTATAATCAGTAATTCCATTATTTCTAGAGTTCTTTGTTACGAAATACGAGAGTCGAATGCATTCGAGTCATTTTACAATAACAAAGAAAGGAAAATTCGATCATTACAAAATTAAATGAGTACAAATGAAATGCTTTCTATTTATAAAACTACTAAGCAGTTGTAGCTCATTTTTCACAGTAAACCATTAATAAAATTTAAATCTAAGATATCATACCTAGGAGTTAGTTCAGGGGGCGACAACCTTTTGAGTCGGAAGAGCCAAAAATGACAATTTACAAAATTTCAAAGTTTTTAAAGAGCCACAAAATTTTTTTCTTGCCAACAATAAATAACCGGTGGGCTGAAATGTCCATAGGCTGACACATAGATGGCGCTACTAGTATTAAATCCATACGATTTTTAGTTAGCCCACACCTTCAGAAAACACGTGTATACATTTGACAGATGTTGCACTATTAGTATGTGAGTTATAGCATTTATAGTATTCATCACGTGCAGTCCACTCGGCTGATTGTCGATTGGACTCCGGTGTGAAAATGATGGAGCCATGTTTCATCCATTGTAACATATCGACGCAAAAATTCGGGTTTATTACGATTGAACAGCTCCAAACACTGCTTAGCACCATCAATTCGTTGTTGTTTTGGGTCGATTGTGAGCTCGCGCGGCACCCACTTTGAACAGAGCTTTCGCATATCCAAATATTCATTCACGTTATGTCCAACACGTTCCTTTGATATCTTTAGGGTCTCAGCTATCTCAATCAACTTCACTTTACGGTTATCAGAAATTGTTTTGTGGACTTTTTTATCTTTTCGTCGGTAACAGCCTCTTTGGGGCGTCCATTGCGTGCATCGTCCTCGGTGCACATTTCGCCTCGTTTAAATTTAGCAAACCACTTCTCTACGGTTTGTTTTCCTGGTGCAAAGTCCGAATAATGTTTATCAAGCCAAGCCTTGGCTTCAATAGTATTTTTTTCGCCAAACAGCAATGCTTTATTAACCCACGAAATTCCTTTTTATCCATTTTTTCAAACTAACAAAAGTTGCTTCACTAAAAATGATATAACTCCCATACTAATATTGCAACAGCTGTCAAATTTATATACGTGACTTTTGAAGGTTAGGGCTAACTAAAAATCATATGGAGTTAATACCAGTAGCGCCAATTTAATAATACTAGCCCACCTGTTAATACTCGCATAAATAAAGTTTTTTTATTAAAAAAAAAAAACTAATCTATTTATTCATAAGAAAAATATCTATTCATTATTAGATAACTTATTATTTAAGTAAAAAATTAAAGCAATTAAACATTTACTTACAACACTAACTGTAACTTGTAATTTAACAAACAATTGAACAAACAAATTCAATGGGAGCGATGGCTTTGCATGGTTATTCAAGTAGAAAATTTAAACTTTATTAAACAATGTAATTTGTACTTAAAATAAAAAAACAATAACATACATTTGAGCAAACATATTCAATGGGAACATTGGCTTTGCATGGTTTTAGAAAGTTTGGATAAATTTGGCTCATAATTTGTTGCTTTAAGTTTCAAACACGACTCTAAATTTTCATTTGTTAGTTGGCTTCTTACTTTACTTTTTAATTATATTCATCCAAGAGAACGCTTGCTCGCACGAATATACCGATCCAAAGATAGTCAGTATTCAAATGCCAACTTCTTCACCTCACTGTAGCAATCTGGAAGACTATTCCATGCGTCGAATATAAGTGCCTCAACTCGCGGCATTTCTTTTAAAGTTGTCCACTTTTTGTTGCGTTACGTACATACATTTCTGGACCTCCAATTCTTCCAACTTGCTTTTCAACTCTGTAAATTTTCCACTCCACAAAGCTTTACTTTTTAAATCGATCAATTGCATTTCTAGAGATCCAGTATCAATTCCAAATGGCTCAATGTGGATTTCGTTACTATTTGTGTTGAGAGGATTTATTATGAATGCTAGAGTGGTTTTGTTGGTTTTGAATTGCTCAAATCTGTCAGCAAATTCCTCTTTAATTTTTTTTTATAACTGTGCTGAAGTACCTCCTGTCAACAGTTGCACTAGTTTTATCACGATATTGCTTTAGAAATTGAAAATGAAGTAATTTGCCGCTCTGAATATCTTCTGCAAAAAGAATTAATTTTTCTTCAAAACAAACCAATTCTTCTACCAAAACATAGGCTGGGTTTCCCTTTCCTTGCAGTTTTAGATTCAGCTCATTTAATTTCGATGTGATATCCACCATAAAGTAAAATTTTTGCAACCATTTATCGTTCCCTAATTCAGGGTGATTAATGCCTTTTTCATTTAGGAATGTATTTATTTCATTCAAGCACAAAGCAAAACGTTTCAACACCTTACCTTTGGAAAGCCATCGCACTTTATTGTGAAGTAGGAGGTCGAATACTGAGTCTCCATTTCGTTTAAAAATTCTTTAAACTGACGATGGTAGAGTGCTTTTGACAAGATGCTGTTAACAATCTTGATTACCAAATTCATGACCTCAACTATTTCGGCCGGAAATGTTTGGGCACAAAAAGCGCTTCTTGGTGTATTATGCAGTGAAACGTAAGAATTTCGTGGTTTATTTTGCTCTGAAGAATCATTATTGTCCCTTTATTTTTTCCTGTCATACTTCTGGCTCCATCAGTTGCTATTGAAACGATTTTATTTAAATCGATCTTATTGTCTTCAAGGCATTTTTGCACAGCATTCGCTATATCTTCCCCTCTAGTTTGTCTCAAGAGCAGTAGCAATCCTAGAAGTTCTTCTTTTGGACCTTGGGAAGACATATACCTGACAAAAAGGGCAACTTGTGCTGTGTCTTTTATGTCGCAAGACTCATCTATCGAGTCTATCATCTATCATCTATCTTTCTTCTGTCATATCTGCAAGTGATATGACAGAAGAAAGTTGAATATCTTCCACCTGCAAATATGTTATATTTGAAGACATTTTAGCTATTCTATCTTGTACTGTTTTAGCGGATAATGGCAAATCTTTGATTTTTTTCAAGATTTCTGGTTGGGTTTTTGAAATCACGAAACAGTTCTTCAGATGCACGTATGAAGCAATCTTTGACATACTCACCATCTGTGAATGGTTTCCTTTTTTTTTGCAATTGCTAGTGATACCGCGATGCTTGCTAGATTAACATTACTTGTAAATTGCGTCCAGTTACTTAACATGGAACTTGATTGCTGTTTTTGTTTTTGGAACTCGTCGACAGCTTTTTTCGTTCTTCGGCGGCTGGATATTTACTAGCAAACTGAGTATGTTTTTTTAGTGAAGTGTCTCTCTAAATTTGATTTCTTATTGTGTGCGAGTTTTTCGTGGCAAATGAGACAAGTCGGAAGGCCATCTGAGTTGTATATGAAAGCGAATGACTTCGTCCAATCCCAATTGAATTCTCGATGTTCATCTTCAGTTCTTCTCTTTTTTTAGATGCCATGCTTGCGGTAAAGCTGTAATAAAAGGATCTTTAAAATTATTATTTAGGTATCCAAAACAGCAGATTACAAATTTTGTAATTATTTACTATGTAAACGTATACCTAAGTAAATACATACGAAAAGCTGGGCATAATGAAATATAATTTATCAAAAAACATTTTTTACACCGATATTTCCCAATTAAAAATACTTACCTAAATAAAATAAATAATTCTTTAATAATTTAATTATTAAAATAAATAATTTAGACACGAAACACTGTTTGTCTCACTCTCTCACGTGCTGATTGACTATAAGTACATAGTTTCGTCGCATCTGTGATCGCCTCCCGTGTGCGGTGATCACCGACTTGCACGAACGGACTTGTCAGAACGTGTTTATCACGGCGCAGTCTGCAAATTTTAGTTTATGCGCACACAAGCGCATGCGCAACCATACACTTTTTTCGCCGCTAGGGGTATCCTTGTGCGTGGGTTTTCACGTTTTCAAGCCCGTACACTTTCGCGGTAATATCCAGAGGTCTTGCTTGCCCTTTGCCAGTTATAAAAATATAAAAACAATAAAATCAAATAAGTTACAAAAGCAACAAATATATAATTTAATAAAAGTAGCAAAAAGGAATTTAATAAAAAAAAAAAAAAAAACAAGAGAAATCAAAATTAAAAACAAGAGGAGGAGAGATTAATATTCTTAGCAAGAAAACGAGCACAGACGGGTAATTAAATAAAAGCACAAAAATAAAAATCACGCGAGGTGCGAGAGAGAGAGAATCCAGTAAGAAACCAAAACCATCGTTTCAGTCCACCAGAACCAAGGCGAAAATAACCTTTGATCTTGAAAAGCGGCGCCGAGGGGGAAAGCAACCATCGGTTGTCTGGGAAGAAATAATAACAAGCGCATTGTTTATTAATATTAAGTACGTATCGTGGGAGTCTGCAGCTGCTGGGAAGAGAAATATCATAATCAAAATTTTGAAGATCTTTGAGGACCTGGTTATTGGAATGAGAAACAGAATCATAGAACTTTGTTTCTTTGAGTGCCGTGAAAAGCGAGTACAAGTGGCTGAGAGATAGAATCGGTGCCTAATCCTCGTTAATCGATTCAGAGCGATTTTTAAATGCTTTTTTTATAACATAAATATTTGCTTATGGATCAAAGAGCCGCAGCTTCACTTCAAAGAGCCGCATGTGGCTCGCGAGCCGCAGGTTGCCGACACCTGAGTTAGTTAGAAGTGGACAAAATATCAAAATGATTGCTATATTAAAGACTACAATATATTTTTGTTAAAATATTTCTCACTTTTACGTCCTCGTGTTGTCCTGTGATTTCTTTATCATAGGTAAATTATTTTGAGGGTTAAACCATTTTGAGAAGCATCATTGTTTTTAGGGTGCCGAGGAAGGAAAGTAATGCCTTCTGGGGTATCGCATTGATAATCTTCACCGAGTCGACTTGGTTTACAAATCAATGACTTTAAATCCACCATAAACAAAAAGAATCTAACCTTCGTCTTGAACTCTTTTTACCTGGTATGTATGCACTATCATATGACCACGAAGTGAGCCTAAATGTTAAAGTATTGAAAAAAAAGGATTAATACTTTTTTTGATGCACTGATTTCTTCAAAATCGCGAAATTTTTAAAAAGTATATCATATATATTAAATGTTTGCAAATTCATTTAAATGTTATTTTTTTTTTGTATGTTTGTATTATTGTATTTCCTTATGGACTCATATTGCAACTATTTTTTTTTTAATTATGTTTAGTTTTGTGCTTTTATTTGTGTTATTGTTCCTAACTTTGAACTCTAACTGAAATTTGTTTCAATTTGTATACTCTTTTTTTTTTTTTATTTTTCCTTAATATTATGCAAGTAATCGATAGTATTTAATAATTATATAATATATATATATATATATATATATATTAGTTCACTCCCTTGAAAATAGTTATTCGATAAAAATACCATTGACGGCTATGCCTAAAGGGCCCTTATTATAGATTAATGAAGTTAATCACGTTGCTTTAAAAACTGAAACCTAACATCATTATATCACTGCTGCCTCATCTGAGATTAGACAAAATAACAATTATTGCTATGCATTATGTGAATGAAAAGTAAAATAAATCATATCAGACCTGATGTGGCAAGTAAGTCATTAGTGTTAACTTAGTAACAGATATAGTAAGATATTTAATAAATTAATAATTTTTATTAGTTAAAAATATTTAAATTATAATTAAAATTAAAATGATCAAATTTCATAATTAATTTGAGTAAAATTGTTTAAGACAAAAATGAAATTTTAGCTTTATTTCAATGAGAATTGCTTAATTTTTCATTCAAAAAACTATAAAATTAAATAGTTATGTGTACCGAAGGTATTATTTCTATATTTCTTAATAAGATTCGTCCATATAGATTTAAAGGGACACCTTTAAGATGATTTATATATTCAGTGGGAAATTCAAATATTTCCTACTGCTATCTTAAAAGCTTTGTTTGTTACATAACATCTTTATAACATACTACACCCAGTAAACATTAACAAATTCAATGCACATTGTATTTATTTGACAAATCAAAAAGTTTTACGATTGTCTACCTATTCCAGAAACTTTGCAGGCAATAAACTTCACGAAATAGCTGCTGGTGTTTCTAACATTTATTCGAAACACTCTATGCTACTACTAACGCTGATAGAAAGATATATATTTTACTCAGCTATACACAATGTACAGGATGCTGGTAATACTTCACTGTTGACTTGCTGTTGTCATTTGATGAATTTGCATTTCTGAACTGCCTTTCTCTCATTTCTCGAAGTGCTGCGGCCTCTGGCACATCTCGTACAGCAATTCAATGTGTTCTCGCAAATACAGTCTCTGTTATTGACTCAATGTGATGTCAGTAGGATGCAATTCTTATACCAAATAAAAAGAATTTCAAAATGGGTTCCTTTAAACAATTTCCGTTACTTTCCATTTTCCCTTTTCAAATTTATTTTATACTTTTCTATTAAACAATAGAAATCCAATATTCTAAGTTTTAGAAGGCAAAAGAAGAAAGAAATGGTATGCTTTTAAATAGACAGAGAAAAAAAATACATTCTCACATGGAATACTTTTGTAATTCAATGTGCTTTTTTGTGTTTCAATATAAAAACAATAGGTGTAATAAATATAGCAGTACATACAAAATACTTAGGAAAAAAACAAAATTATTTAATTATTTCCACGTTATATTGGTTAAAAATGTATAAATCTGGTTGTTAATCATTTAAAGAACCATTAGGAAAAGAAATATAGCACTATACATAAAATTTATACGAAAATAAAATTAAACTTAACATTTAAATTCAGTCTGTATTAGTTTCAGGTACCTTGAATTGAATCTTCTACATTACATGTATGTTAAGTTTTTTTGTGTTTCTTGCAAAACATAACTTTCACTTCACGTTTGCATGAGAAAGATATGTGAACCAAGATGGTAATGTAAATTAATGAAAAAAATAGCTAAAATTATCTTGAGTTAAGAACCTTGTATAAACAATTTCTGAAATTTAACTTAAGCTTCTTGACTCTTAGATGCTAAATTTCATTTCTTTCTGTTATATATATTCTGGAGGAATTCCAATTCGAGGAATTTGGTTAACAAAATAATATATATTTAAAGTATAAACTTAAAACGCTCCTCTTTTTCCTTTTGTAGAATTTGTTCATTTCAAAAATAATAAAACACTCATTTCACAACAAAAAAAAGGTTAAATTCGATCAATTTAGAAACTATTAGAAAAAGATACAAATGAAACAATCTATAAAATGTTGAGTTTAACTTACATATTGTTTCAGTTTTATTCTCTTATATTGAAGAAATGTTTTAAAAAAAATTCAATCATGGGGGAATCAATTTCTTTGAATATTAATAGCATATAATTTATTAAGATTATTTATTTATGTAATAACAATATTTGAAATAAATTTCTATCATATTAATGCATAATCTTAATTAATATTTAATGTAATTTCTTCGAAAGTGCCTAAATATAAACATTATGAATTTTTAATTTTTTAAAATTTCATTAAAATATTCCAAATGATAGTCTAAAAAGACCGATTTAAAAAAGTTTATCAATTTCCTTCTAGTGACTAGAAATACATACATTTCAATAAATAACTTTAAGAGGTTACGGTAAGTACAAAAATATTAACCAATCAATATTTTTGTACTTACCGTAGCCCCTTAAAGTTATTTATTGAATGTATGTATTTCTAGTCACCAGAAGGAAATTGATAAACTTTTTTAAATCGGTCTTTTAAATCAATTGGTATTTATCAAAAAAGAATTCTTACCTTACAAGGGTTTTAAGACTGATTTCACAGCCTGGTATTTTAGCCTCTTCGACTTTTAAGTGCTTCTTCTTTTCTCTTAAGATACCAAACCTTTCTTTCAGCTTTAAATTGTCCCACCATCATTGCTTTTCTTTTTCTTTTTTTTTTTAAGTTCAAATTCCTTTAATTCATGTGTAAGAAGCTTGCTTCTAAATAGTCTTAGGGATTTCGTGGCGTAAAAACTTGACAGTCGTCAGATAATGTGGAGTCAAGGCTTCAGTTTTTTGAAACTTTTCAAATATCACGTTTTATTTAAAAAAAACTTTAATAAACTGTGTATGTTAAAAATGCATTTTATTAATTGCAAATTGGGAATATATTTTCATGTTTTTCAATAAATATATATTTTTTTATTTCATTACTATTGCTTGAACTGATAATCAAATTTAATTTATAGTTGAAATTTGGAAAGCGTTCGTTGTTGACGCTTTTCACTCGACGCCAATAAATTACTTAAAATGAAATTTCAGAATTATATCCAATTCAAATTTCAAAATTATATCCTGAGTATATTTTATCTGCTTTTTAATAGATTCTTATATTTATTGTATGTATTCCTTTTATATTATCATAAATTTTCAAGCTGGTTATATCAAAATGCTTGTGGAATTTCGTATTTTCTTGATTTTAATTGTCATAAAGATTTAATATTCAGGCTTGAATTTGCTTAAACAGATATGGCTCAAAATACGACCCATGGGTATTAATTCCACATTACACCATTTTACCGGCTTGAAAATTGAATTCCAAAATGCTATTGCATATATTTTAATTAATTCCTTAAATAAAATTTCTATCTTAGATATCTTAGTAATAGACAGACTATATTAGATTTAATGAAATCTTACCTTAATTGAACGATTTCAGTCAGTTCTATCTCCAAATTATAAAGATGTTAGATAGATTCTAGACCAGTGAGCTCCAAACAACGGCACGTTAGCACAATGAATATGACCCTAGGCAAGTTTAAAGCATATTTTGTATCGATGAGTAAGCTCACTTTATTTTTAATTATAATTATTAGCATGTTCCTTTTATTTAATCATTAATATGCACATTTATTTTATTTCATTATAATTTTAATAATCAATATTTTCATTATTAAAAATACACTCTGATATACATAAGACCTTGATTTATAGAATCGATTCGACAGGGATTCGAGTCGCGGCGGTGCCATGGATGTCTCTAGTGGTTCAGAACCCACTTTAAACCGTAGGTCCCGGTCTAATATGACTGTAAAACGTTTTGCGTAGGTCTGGAAAATCTACCCCTTAAAAAGAAACGTCTCAGGTTTCGGAATCTGCCAGTAGGCAGACGGCTTTTGGCCCACCATGGAGTTGTTGCTCCAATGAAAAAGAAGAAGAATGTATATGGGTTTTCCAGCACACAATTGTTTTCTGTAATTGATCAAATTTTCTGGAACTAATTATAAAAGAATCTTAAGAACTTATCAGTTAATTTATATATGTAGACAATTTTAGTATGTTTCATTTTCGTGAAAGTCATTTTACAAATATAAGTAGATCTAAACGCGAAAAAATAATAAAATGTACGCTTTACTTTTTAAACAGTGTCAGTTAATGATTCAAGTAAACTTATTTATTTTATGTGTGTGAGAGGGATCTAATATTCCAAGAAATTACAGCATTAATCAAATTCATTTAAATTTAATGCTTATTTAGTTTTTGCAAAACAAATATAAAATATTAAGTTCGATGTGTATGTGCACTGAAAATTGTTTTATTTGCAGTACATTTTACCTAAGCGTTATGTTCTAATGAAAAAGTATTTTTAAGCTTACGGTACACATACATATTTAGAGTTTAGATGCAGTGCGCAAATAATACTTTCCTCAACTAAAAATTCGGTGACCCTTGCTTTAGAAAACTGCAGCAAGATTCAAAAATGGCCATGTAGGCTTATCAAAAATTTTCTGAATGATTTTAAGAAATATTTTTACATGATACTGTCTACTTGATCTTTTCAGCTTTTCTTGTTCACGTTTTAAATGCATCGGAATCTTTGTAAACTACTATGTAGGTTATACAGGAGGTATATATAAAGGTTAAGTAGGAGGTTGTAGAGGAACTTACTTTTTTATAATGCGATCTATTGGATTTAGTCTAAGCAGCTATTTCACAAGAAAGATAAAGTATAACAACAAAACAAGATTTCAATTTGTCTTTAAAAAAGAAAGGGAGTCTTTGAGGTTTTATGACATCGTAAGACACCTATCACCTGACAGAATTCTTTGAGGGGTTTACAGGCATCTCAGTTCAGCAAACTCTTTGCAGATGCGAGTCATATTCTATTGTCAGACTCCGTAACGACAAAACCACAGTTGTTGCTCGCTCTCAGATCTATACTTGCAGATTGTTATAAATAGGTAATTAAATTTAATGGGAAGTATATATTTTTGATTAATAATCAAGAATCGGTTTTAAATTAAAGCTGGAACTGTGAAATTGTATACGAGGTACAGAGTAAAAATTGAGATAACAATTCTCCTGTTCATTGGCATGCATAAGAAATAATTATAACTGTGTTTATCAATTTGCATTAATTCTGTGGATTTTGCTGATATAGTAACGACAAGAGCATGCAAAATGTTTTTAAAAAGTTTCTTCTTCAAAGTAACATTGAATGTGTTAACCTAAATTGAATGAATTATTCGCAAAAAAAAAAAAGAATTTCGCAAATATTAATTAGAACCATTAGATTTTTCAATTAATAAAGAACAAATGCAAAATTTTAAAAAATATTTTTTAAAAATATCAGTAACGGAAATATCCGAAGATACTTAAAAAAAATTTCTGTTTAATATAAGTATTTGAAGCTGGGGAATAATTGAACATCATAATCACAAAGATAAGTAATTCCTAATAAGAAGTTCGATTTATTCATTTCTTAGTACATTGAAAGGAAATCATTCAAACTATGCTTCAGATTGATTGCCTTGAAAACAAAAAAAAGATTGTTGGCATAATTTCATTATTCACATTTTAATATCAAAAAAAAAAAAAATCACTTTTTATGTTACAAACTACAAAGCAAATCTGTTTTTCTGAATTAAAATCTTTTAATAAAAAAGGATTTCAATCAACTTTTTAAATCAAATATTGCTAATTACGCATTTCTAAACTAAATGCATTATTAGATATTATAACTTTAAAAGTAATTATTTCTAAGAAATTAGTAAAAGCATTATTAATAGCATAACTCAATTGACTCTTTCATTAAATTTTGAGTATGAGTTCTCTTTCAAAATAAATTGCTTTGTTTGTCACATAACGTATGATTGCTTTGAGATCTAGCCTTTTTGCTGACTGTTTTGATACAAACAGTCTCTCTTGCAGTTTTATTTGGCACCATTACTATATTTACTGCCTTAAAAGTACGATATTTTTTTTATGTTCCCCTGTTTAAAAAAATTGTACAACTTAAATAAATTTGTAAAATAATATAAACAGTACTTCTATTTCTTAATTACAGAATAATTTACATTATTATATATAATTATTAACATCATTTATGGTCACTTATATTGAATAAAATTATTACTAAAATCAATTTAAAAATTTTGTATATTAATTTTCATATTGAACATATTTATTTCACATAAAATTTACTCATTTTCATAAAACACAAATTGGTCATTTATAGCGCTATATTATTTTCTATAAAATTTAAATATTTAATCTAATTGCCTATTAGAGCTACTGGAATTCTGGATTCCAATTCTCTACTAGAGATTCTAGGATTCTAAATTCCTATTGCTTATTAAATGTTCTGGGATTCTAAATTCCTATTACTTATTAAATGTTCTGGGATTCTTGAATTCATACTGCTTATTAGAAGTTCTCTGATTCTGAATTTCTAAATACTTCGGCTATTGTTCTTGCAACGCCAACCTTTTTAATTAAAAATTTTTACAGCAATGAAGAAAATATATTAAAACTGCTCGAATCTCGGGAAAATGTCCCCAGGACATTAATGAAATTCTGGGCTTAATTTAAGTTTAGTTATGTAATTGAAAAGAAAAAAATATTATACATGTTATTACCTTTCTTAAATAATAATTTTAAGGGAAACTTCTTTCTGTTGAATATAATTTGAATAATTAATGTAAAAATGGAGATTAATTAAGAAAAAATGGTAAGAATGAAATTTTAAATTTCTGTATCCTTTTTGGGAAACCAAAGCAAAATCATACACGTAAATATAACCAACAATTTTTGTGAAAACTGTTCTTAGGAATCATGGGGAATATAATGACAGACGGAGACATGATTATTTAAATAAAACCAAAAACAATTCTTCAAAGTACTAACAAATATGAAAATCAATTTTCACTGATTTAAAAGACGTCTTTTTTAAAACAGTAAAATACAGTATTTTAAAAAGAAATTTGAATAGCAGTTTCATAACAAGTTTATCTTCTTATGAACTAATTAAGTTCAAATAAAGCCGTATTTCAACTTTTAAATAGAAAGAAAAAATCACAAAACATTGAGCAATACAGAAATTTTTTAATTAAAACAAAATGATAATTTGCCAGTAGGAAGACGGCCTTAGCCCCCTTGTTGTTGCACCAATGAAGAAGAAAACTAGATGTGTTTTTATTTCTTTAAATAAATGTTATCATATTTTCCATGAAATTAAACAAATAATTATTTTAAAATCAAATCAGTTTTTAATGCCATTAACTGTTTTATCAACCCGATTCATAATATAAATTTCAATGAATAAATATTTTCTAGTCTGAATGTTTCACGCTAAGAAAATCAATTTCATCTTCATGATGATGGAAAAACATTATTTATCACTATTAAGAATAAAACTATTACTAATTTCAATTTTTTGTTCTGTATATTGATAAATTTTTATTTTCCTTAATTTTTCTTTTAGTAATATTATATATTGTATCCGGCTAGTCTTTGTATCTTATTTTAATTGAGACTATCCAAAAACAACACTAAACAAACAAACAAAAAACATCAAACAAATTATTTTCATTAAGAAATGTTATCTTGTTTTAATAATCGAGTTTTTTGCTTATAAATTTAATGCAACAATGTACTACAAAATTTACCGCATATTAAAAAAAAAGGCAAACTATTTCCTTATTCCTATACACCTTATAATATGTTATTTAACTATTACATTTTCAAAAGGTGATGTCTTAGTTTTTTAATCCTGTTCATAAAGATCCTCTTTTTTATCATCAGAAAAAAAAATTATATTTAATTATATTTTGTCGTAAAATGTAATAATATTTAGATACTTTTATTTTTGTATTTATGTAATTAATTCTAAAGAATCGCTGAATAATGCAAAAAAATTCTAAATGAAAAAGTTTCTCTTCTAGTTAAATACTTGCAAATTGCTTTTGTTTGATTAAAAGTATATAATATGATTATTTTTGTGCACTGTTATATTACTGAAATATATTGTACTTGGTAATATTTATTTATTTTTTAATTTATATTCTTATTCTTGCTTTTCTTTTTTTTCTTCTTTTCTTATTCTTATGATATACTCATTTTTATGTTTCGAAAAAAAATATTCTCACAGAATAGTAAATTAATTCGACTGTTCTTTTTATTTAATACTTTACAAGTATCATATAATAATTTTAAAATGTGAGATGGATAATTCATGGCATAGATTACAAAGGAATAGAAATATGAATACAGTTAGGTTAAACGCCTTAGTATTACAAAATAAAACTGCATATTTTAATTTTTTTAACTATCAAAACATGCAGTTTTTTATTTTGTAATACTAAAGCGTTTTCACTAGTTATTTTATTTAATAATTGTTAAATATATTTCTTGCACCGTTAGATATTCATGAATGTGTAGTTGAAAATTATCAAGAAAATCACAAATATAAATTAATTATCACTAATATAAATTCATAAATGCTTTCACTTTTCTATTATATCACAAAAAGTTAAATACAACTTTATTTAAAACTCATTGATATGTTTATATTATTATAGATGTCACAATATTCTGCACCTTTTTTAAATTGAAAATCAATATAGTTTATTCAAAGGGCAGGATTTTTAAAAAAGTTATATGTAACTGTAACTATTTATTCATCTACTTTTTATTTTGAAAAAATTTTCTCAAATGCTTCATTTAAGATAAATTTAGGATTTGAGGATATATGCACCGACCTAGGACCATTAACTATTGTTATACAATATTGTTATGCCATTGTTATACAACAAATTAACCATTGTCATACCACAGAAAATATAAAGATTTTATAGAGTAATTGCTGTATAACAAGTGCATTGTAAAATGTCCTATGTTTTGTTTGTATTAAAAATAGTATGCAACTAACTACTATATTTATATCGTGTGTTTAATAAAAATGTAGTATAAAATTATCACTAAGTGAAACTTCCATTTATGAATCAACACTTAATTATCAGAAGAGCAAAAGTATCTTGACTTTCTCTTATTGTTGATATCTTTTTTAAATCAATTTACACGAAATCCACATCGCCACAAAATTATTACACGAGATATAAAGAAATAAGTAACAAAAGTCAATAACAAAAATCTAAAAATTAAAAGAAATAATAAATTTAAAACAATTAACAATACAAAAGAAAAAAAAAAAGGTTCTACTACACTGAAGAATGATTTGACAAATTTGGCTTTCATGTATTGAATGTAAAATTTCTCTGTTGTAAAAGAAGAGATTTTATAACATTTTTATTGTAAATTTAAAATAGATTGTAAAATGAATTATTAGTAGAAATTACTAACTGTAGATTATATTATGTTTAAAAAATAATGAATATGGAATCTGCTGTAAATTATTATTAATCTAATAAAAATGTCTACTAGAAGCATCTTCCTCACTATTTCTTTTAGAATACTGTAAATTCCAAATTACTTTTTATCAGAAACAACTCTGAAGAAAATTATTCATAAGCAACATTTTAAAATTTTTACTCCAAAAGTATCCTTTTCGATATCAATAAATAAAATAAATTAATTTTTAAGAAGCATAATAAAAATTCCTTACACTTCCACATCGTCATCATATCCACATCGCCACAAAATTATAACACGAGATATAAAGAAATAAATAATAAACAAGTCAATAACAAAAATCTAAAAATTAAAAAGAAATAATAAATTTAAAACAATTAACAATACAAAAGGAAAAAAAAAGGTTCTACTACACTGAAGAATGATGTGACAAATTTGGCTTTCATGTATTGAATGTAAAATTTTTCTGTTGTAAAAGAAGTCTGTGCTGTCACCGCGTCATATCAATATATTACCATTCAAAATATAATATCGATCACGTGTGAAAAAATCTGTAATAAGTAAGTCTGATAGATCGCTTGTACCTAACGGATGCTTAAATTACACTTTCTCGCTATTTATCTTTTGGTAGTATTTTTTAATAATTTAAATCATTTATTTTTTAATCAAATATTTTTTTCAAATTTTACGTTTAATTTTAAAGTCAATGAATATTTCTAAACAATTTAAAAGTTTGAGAAAAATTGTAACTGTAGATAAGTAAAAATATAGGTTGTATATCCAAAATTTTCAATTTGTAAAAATTACTGAAACAAGAAAAGTTTTCATTTAAACTTAACTGAATTGTATTATTATAATATGCAGCTTGCAATGATGTTTACCTCGCGTCGAATAGTATATATCAGATCAGATAAGAAGTACGAACTTCCTAGCACCCTAGCATTTCGAAAAATACTTCCCATTAACATCTGAAGTCTTCCATTAATATGTTTTTTAAAGAAGGAACATTATAAACAATAAATACATTGAATACATATAATTAAGATTTATGGAATAAGTCGAAATACTAATGACTCTCTTCTATTTACGCAATTAAAGTATCCCTTGTCTAGATTCTGCAATTTTGCATATTTATTAACTCATGTAGAAAAAATAAGTTGCATTAGTTAAAATGATTAGATGTGTAATTCTTATAAATGTGTCAGACCCACAAATCCATTTGGATCTGACAAGAATATAGAAAAGCACACAGAGTGAATTTATTCTCTGCTTTGAACCTCAATCGATGCAAAAAAAAAAATGCAGCAGTTTCTACACTTAATTTTAATATGTCATTCATGAGTTGGAACCCGCTCGGATATACTCATGTTTCTAACTATTTTTGGACACATAAGCCGCTCAAAGATTATGTTGTTAGAATCCTTGCTAACCCTTAAAACCTCCTCACATGGATCTCTTTCACATATTGCCGATCTTACTTATCACCAGTTTTTGAATCGATGCAAAGTATTATTTTCTAAACCAGTCTATGACCATATGTTTTTATTCATTTATTTATTTTATGTGGTCTGCGATTTTCATGAATTATTTGAAGCAAAACTCATTGTTTACAAAAATAAATGATCATAAGTGCCGTATCCACCATCGCCAGCATTGAGTTTGTAGATTCAGACAAAAATGCAGAAATTCGATTTTCTCTCAGTAAGGTACGTACCAATCGATCATAAGTTCTCAATTTCATATCTCGTTTCCTAAAAGGTCTTCTTTTGAAAGCATGAAGCCTAGATGTTTTTTTGTTATAATAGGAAAGTGCCACCTATTCACGAGAATTTAAACTAAAATTTATTTTTATAACCAAAAAGTCCACTTTTTGCAAGAAGTGTTTGTGTTGAAATATGTGGTATATGAGACGTCGAATATTGAAAAAACATCTATTTTGCTTAGGGAAATCAGTATACCATATGTTTTGTTTGTTTTATGTGGAATTGAAAAGAAAAAAAAAGGATAATTGGATGAATCCATATAATGCAAAAAGAAAGGAATTATTCAAGATCATGTTATTAACTAAAAAGATTTACAATTTTAAACAGCTCAAGTAGTATAAATTGAAGTATTTATAATTCAATATAATTATTAATATTCTCACGCTTTGTAACAGAAGTATTAAAACTTAAGTACAAAATTTAATCAAAAGATTTTTTTACTTTATTTAAAAATAAAACATCTATACGACTGAATGCTAGATATAACATAACACTGAACACAGTGTTTATAAGTTATAATCTTTACATTTCACTTAAGCATTCTAAAAATCAGTATATTATAAATTCCATGCATTTCATTTAAAATGACTTTTTTTCAACTTCAACGATTCCAACAAATTTAACTTAAGTTTAAAAAAATGCTGCTGACGTCGATTTCGCGAGTTTGAAAATTGCTTTGAAATTCTCATTTTATGGCAGATGGATATGTAATGAACATGTTTTATTGTTATCTGCTCTGTTGGCACGCGTTAAGTTTCGCATTTGACAATAATGCCATTTTCACCATTATAAAGATCAAAGCCAGTTTAATCCTAATGACAGATGCCACTAGTAAGCCAATTGGGTGGAACATATTTTCTAATGTCCTTTTCTTTTAGTGTAGAAACTAAATAAAGTTCCTGGTGTATTCTCACCAGTAAGACAGTAATGTATGCAACACTTCAAACGATGGAAGAATGGATTGGCCGCAGGCCCTTTAATCCATTTGCTATTCTAAGAAGCGGCGGGCGGAAAAGTTTGTTCGCGGAAAGAAAAGAAAAACCTAAATTGATGCTACAGAAGTAGTAGAAACTTCGATCGGAAAAGTTTCAGCGGTGAGTTAAAGTAGCCCTCGCGGATATAAGAGACGTGATGCTATTTAGGGTTGAATGGCAACATTAGGTACTTGAAAAAGACTCGAAGCGAACAACATTTTCACCGCAGATCTGAGCAATTGTAACAAGATGAGAAGAAGGGAATTTTAGACACTCAATCGATTATGTTGTAGCTGCCCCCAGATCGTGATCACATTTATGCTAGCTTTTGTCATCAGGACAATTTTCGTCTTTTGTTAAGATTTATACGATATTACTTTTGTCTAAGTACATCTGGGAATAACCTGAAGGGTTCATTTTATCAACTTCCGTCTGAGGGACGAAATTTCTCGAAAAGAGTTTTATTCTTAGCATTCGAATAAATAAGAGTTTTCTCTCTTTAGAGTATTTTCCGCTCTCTTAACTTATCGATTGCTGGGACCTGTGATCTTCAAAATATTTGTACTCGCTTTAGCATGAGAATAGTTTTGTTCGAATTCTTCTTTTGTCTTGCTAGTTGGTATATTTTATTTGTGTGTTGTACATAAAAAATCTCCACATTTTTTAATATAATTGAAATTCAAATGTATATCATAATGCTCGATGAAATTTTCAGTTATTAATTAACAATTGTCTTTGATATTCATTCACTTGAAAAACTCTTCTACTTTAATATTAACTTTTTATTACCTAAGTAAGTATCTATTTTTTTTCTTAAAATAACAGAAAAATCAATTGGAGACATTGCTGGGACCTGTGATCTTCAAAATATTTGTACTTGCTTTAGCAGGAGAATAGTTTTGTTCGAATTCTTCTTTTGTCTTGCTAGATGGGATGTTTTATTTGTATGTTGTACATAAAAAATCTCTAAAGTTTTTAATACAATTAATTCAAATATCATAATACTCGAATAGTATATCAAAATACTCGACAAATTTCTCAATTATTAATTAACAATGGTTTTTAATGTTCATTCATTTAAAGAACTCTTCTACTATAATAAAGTTACACAATATTAACTTTTATTACCTAAATCAGTATCTATTTTGTATTAAAGTAACCGAAAAATCAATTGGAACTAATAAATAGTTTTGCAAAACTTTATACAAATATCTATCGAGCTGAATTAATCAGAACCAATAATGAACATGTTTCAGCTTAAATTGCTCAGACGCGTCATTTACATATATTTTAACGTAAGTAGCAAATTATGTCATACGTCTAATATGAAATCTACTACGTATTGTCAAATGTATGGTTTTATATAATGTTATTTTAAATAAGTTTGTTCTGCATAAGAATTCGAATAAATTAATTTTTGGTTTTTTTTTTTTTTAGGGATACATTATAATCAGTTAGTTAAGGTATATTTACACGTTATTTTAAGTAAAGAGGAAAATATTCTTCTTTTCTTATATCTAAGATTTCTTAGTTTTTGCATATACAAAACTTTATACAAATATCTATCGAGCTGCATTAATCAGACCAATAATGAACATGTTTCAGCTTAAATTGTTCAGACGCGTCATTTACATATATTTTAACGTAAGTAGCAATTATGTTGTTTTAAATAAGTTTGGTTCTGCAAATTAATTTTTTGTTTTTGTATTATTCATAATCATTAGTTAAGGTATGAAATCTACTAGGTATTGTTAAATGTATGGTTTTGTATAATGTTATTTTAAATAAGTTTGTTTTTTTTTTTTTGTATAGAGGGATACATTATAATCAGTTAGTTAAGGTATTTTTGTTTTTACACGTTATTTTAAGTAAAAGAAGAAAAATATTCTTCTTTTTGTTTTTGCATATACAAAACTTAAATTCTCTTATCGGAGCTGCATTAATCAGACCAATAATGAACAGATTTTGTTAGTTTTTGAATATAAATTTCTCCTCTTTTTTAACGACTCTAATTATTTTCCTGTATAGCAATTCAGTTACTGATTTTTAGTTAGTAAAGAGTTTAAGTACTTAAGCTATTACAAAACTTTTATACAAAATCCTTTTCGTGAAAATTCTTTTTGTTGAGATTAATGAATAGTTTAAAGGGAAAAAAATGTATGGCATCATTAAAGAGATTTAAAAATTATTTTGGCTAAATTTCTTGAGAAATTTGTCACAGAAAAATCGAGAATTTTTTCAAGTCCTAATTAATAGTTTCTTCGTGTATTGTAATTAGAATTTTTAAAAAATAGTTTAAAAAATATAAAAGGATTTAAAATTAACAAGGCTAATTTCTTGAGACTTACCATCCATAGAACTAAACTGAAAAAAAAAAAAAAGTTATGATATAACGATGAATTTAGAAATAATTAAAAAAATATATAACGAAAGAAAAGATATTTGAACGATATTTACTATCAAATCTGCAACGGTATTATCTTATACTTTGACTTCGGATTCTTTTGAAGTATAATTAAGGCATTTTAATTTCTTCAGAAAGTATTTTTAATTTTACTTACTGCTTTGAAATAGCTTTACATCATTTTCAATACCTGTATTTTAGAAAAATATAGAAAGCTTATTTCATTTTATTTTGTGTCAGCTTCTTTAATTTTTTGTATTCAAACAGCTATATAGTATAAAGCTTAATATCAGAATTATTCCTCTAAATAAGTAATATGTTACAGTAAGATAAATGAATTTGATTTTAAAAAGAATGCGATATTTTCCTTTTTGAAACCAGCAGTTAAATTTTAATATAGTAGACATCATATGGAGTTCAACTGAAAAACCTACCTGAACTGACTTATAACTGAAAACAGCTACCCTACCATTCGTTGTCGACTAAGACATTAAAGTCATTGAATATTTCCTTTTCTGAAGCATTTTTAATATAGAAATTTAATAATATATAATTTCATGTGTTTAAATTTTACAAAATATTTTTCGAAAAAGCAAACTAATAAAGCAGACAAAATTCCTGTTTTCGATGATAATATTTAGAAATAAATTAATAGTTTAAAAACTAAAAATACGCTTTAAGAGTTAATCTATCTAAAAAGTAAAAATAATTGTTAACATAGAATAAAATGACCGACGAAAAATGAATGTCACTGTTCAAAAAAGCGTGAGGTGCTTTGTATGACATTTTTAAACTAACTCTGCATTTCGGAATGAAACTAGTGAAAAATTATAACCATTGATATCGAGCACCCCACGCTTTTAGAACAGTGACATTCATTTTCTCGTCAGTCATTTTATTCTTATGCTAACAATTATTTTTTACTTTTTAGATAGATTAACTCTTAAAGCGTATTTTTAGTTATTTTTTAAACTATTAATTTATTTTTTACTTTTTAGTCTGATTAACTCTAAAAGCGTGTTTTTTTTTAGTTTTTTTTAAAACTATAATTTATTTTTCATTTTTAGTATAAGTGATCAAGGTAAAAAAAAAAAAATTAATTAAGGTAAGAAAAAGTAAAATTAAGGAATAAAAATTTAAAAGTTTATGAGAAATACAAAAAGATAAAAAGCTAAATGCAATACAAATAAAAATTAATGAAAAAAATACTAAAAAGTTAAGTACAATACAATTAATATAAGCAAAAAAAGAATAATTTAAAAACCCGCTAAGTTTACATACTTTTGCAAACCGAAATTTTCGGCCAATAGGAAGAGCGCAATTCGATTGCGGATATTACTGAATTTCTACCCGGGTGAAAGAAAGCTGGGCAACGGACGTACCGATTTTTACAGAAGTTCCTTGGTGGTTTTAAGAATCACAAAACCTCCACATCTTAAATTAATTGAAACATTAGCATAAATTGTAGTTTCTTAAATTAATGAATAGAAATAATTAAAAATAAATAAATGAATTTAAAATTTAGGAAAAACATGTCCTGCTTGAGAACAATTAAAGCAGGAGATCGAAAAGCTAAAGCTATCGATACAATTAAGAGTCCGTTGACGATGCCCAAAAATAAAAAGGTTAAAGTTAAAATGAGAATTTTAAGATAAAAGTAAAATAAAACAAAAGGAATTAAGATTAAACAAAATAATTATACAAAATAGATAGATTTTGATCAGTTGACTGATTCACCAGTAGACGGCGCCATCAGTCCCAAAATCGAGCCCAAAGAGTCAGTTACATACATACAAAAACATACATACAGGTGAAGCTAATAAAAAAGCGTATTAAAAGAAATAAAGCCTAAGATGATGAAAGAAAAAATAATTTTTCTATACAGTATTAAATTCCTCATATTCATTCAAATTCATTAAATTTTCCTATACAGTATTAAATGCATCATATTCATTCAAATTCATTAAATTTTCTATACATTAATTAAAAGTTCATACATTTTATACCTTATTCATATTTTCCTAATTTTCAGAATTGTTCATTAATGGTCAAAAGAAAGTATTTACCTGCTTAATATGCAGTTCGGATTTTTAAATTGCATTACATACATAAATTGTACCATCTGAATAAAATATTTTCTATTAGTCACCAATTATAGCATCACTACTAAATTTATTTCGCTTTTTATACTCAATAATCAATTCTGTCACGAATCACAAATGATTTTTCTTAGGAATATAAATGCATTATAAAAATTATCAGATGTCTGGTTTAAGAAAATATACGAAATTTACTGACTGATCTAAATTTTCAACAATAAAATGAAATATAATGAATATAAAAATCACGCTTAAAAATAAATCGACAACATAAAATAGATAATTCATAATTAAGTAGATATCACTGTTCAACTATAGAAAATTACTTGGAAAAAAATTACTTGATCTTTTGAAAACCTTTTGGTATTGAAAAACATAAATATTTTCTTTTGAATTAGTTTAATATATTTTAATGATTCATTATTATTAATTCTTCTTCTAATTTTTGTTAAAAAGGCATAATTTCAAGACACCTAACTAATATTTAGACTTATTATTTGAAAATATTTTTAAATGGCGGAAAATGTAAATGATAAAAAATATTTTTGAAACTCATTAAATTTTTTTAATCAAATTATCAAATTTTTTATTTTTAATCAGCTTAAAATACATTTCTTTCCGTATTAATATATTTTAAATAAAATTATCCTTCTTCATTTGTATTCATTCATTTTCATTAAAATAACTATTTTTAATGAAAAATAAATACTTTTGTAACAAAATTATTCTGTATACATTTAAATTTCTAATACATTTTTCTTTTGCTTATGTTTGAACGACAGTGGATATTAATGGATAATTATTAACTGTGGAATAAAGTGTGAATAATATATTGTAATGAAATCTATTGTTCTTTCCTCTCTGCTGGTTTTATTCCTTTTTCATAAATTTCCCTGTCATGTGTGTTTCATAAAATTTAAATATTCATTATAGTTATCTCTCAATAAAAGTGTTTCATGTTTTTTTTATGCTAAAAGAACCAAAATGTGAAGTAATATAATTGTTAATAGCATTGCTATAAGTAATGAATAAAAAGTTTATAAAATTTAGCTAATAAATCTCACTGTAGTTTATGATAATCAAGCAATTCACCTTTTAATTAAAAAAAAAAAACTTAGATTTTAGAAGGTCATTGTCATATATATGTAAGTCTCAAATAAATAAAAACTGCTATTCATTTTACAAGAACGTACTAAAATTAACTTGCAAAGCACATTATGTCGAAACCCAAATTTGAGCACATAATTCATTTGACATTTACTTCAAATCTAGATGAATTAAAATCTTCATAAGTTTAAATAATTATATTTTTTTATATGTGTAATATAAAAGCATAATTACTTAAAAAGTCAAAAATTTCAATTCAAACCTAAGAGGATACTTTTAAGTTCAACTAAAATATCATTTCTGATTCGCATTATTAATTGAAATCTTCAGTTCCTACAAATTTTAAAATAAGTTAAAAGCTTATTTCATTCTTATTCTCTATTTAGATATATCTTTCTAAAATTTAAATTGTTATTCGAAATTTTTCAGAAAATCTTTCATGTCGTATAATATTTCACATAGGAAAAATTAAATAACTAATCAAACAACTGAATCAAATCAATCCAAAATTTAACTATATTTTTAGTAAAACAATTGCTAAAAAGCATAAATTTTATTTAATAACATTAATTTTCAAAATACTTTTTATATTATATTTAATATAAACTGCAATGTTGTCTTTTTTCTTTGAAGAATACTTCAAGCATAACTGTAGTTATTAAATTGCATATTGACAATACAAACTCAAAAAAAATTATCAAAATTTCTATAAAACCTAGTTCTTAACCTTTTATTAGAGTTTTACAACAGATATTAGAATAAGATAAACAATAAAAAGTATCTTACGACCCTTTTTCGTTACATCCCAAATTCTCAACGGAAACAGTTCTGTTTATGCTTTAGCAAAAGTATTTTTTTCAATGATAAACACTGGAGATGTTCAAAAGCAAATTCTTAAAAGAAAACTGTAGTCTATACACAATTCTACTATACTATTCTATTCACTATTCCACTACACTATTCTTTTTTACCATTCTACTACAGTATCTTAAGCAAATAATTAAAAGTTAATTTTCCTTACAATGCTTTCGTATCTCCTGGGAAGGTAAAAATCGCGATATGATGAAATATACTTCCTTTGTTGGCAAATTTAGTTTACTTAATTTGCATTCTGTCTATAAAAAATGAATATGCAATTTAAAAAAAATTTTTTTTTCAAAGTAAGATTAGGGGAAACAGATGTAATTTAATTATACGAAAGCTATGCTTTACCTTTGAACATTAATACTTCACATTAAGGGTTTTCGTCAAAACCTCTCAGATTTCTTTTTTGACAGACAAGATATTAATTTAAAGTTAAAATTTTCTACCCAAGATTAATTACTAAAATTTTGGAAAAGAAATTGTACTGTTTCCCATAAATTTAACATGCATTTAATATTCAGAACTCTATAAATATATATAGAGAGAATTAAAAATAGTAAACTCAAGAAAATATTGGATCAACTTTCCTAAATATATGATCAACATTAGCAAATTTTATAATATAAAAATATTTCTCATGAAAAAAAGAAAAAAACAATACACAAACAGATTTCAGTAAGAAAAGATCAGGTTTGAAAATCTAAACATATATGTGTATTGTAATTATGGCCTTATAATTTTTATAAAATTTTTGCACAATTTTCTTACTGTGTTTTTATTTACAAACAATTATAATTTTCGAAAGTATTCTATTTTAAATATATATTTACCCTCATTACTGAATTATATTTATAAAAACTACTCAAAAATATTAAACGAAAATTTCTTAGTTCTAAAAATATTACTTTCATTTATATATAAAATGTCATTTTAATCTCTTTATTAATCTGATTATACCTCACAATTTTTTTTCTGAAGTATAATCAGAAAAATTACAAAACAATTTTAAAATTACAGTTGTGTTTCTTCAGAAATTGTATATATTTTATTATTAATACAATCTTCATTCAATATAAATATCTTTTGAAGAATACTAAACACAACCCGAAGAAAATGTTACGAATCTTTTATATAATTACATAACAGATGTAATATATTTAACCAATTAATTTCCTATATTTAATGCTCAATTCTTTAAATGCAGTACATTACAATAACAACTCGCTTCTTTAACATAAATATATTTTAATACGAGTAAGCAAAATAATATGAAGACAGAAAAAAACATTTTTTTCAACTCACATCCAGTTCATTTTGAATTACATATTCCAAAACATATTTTTTTAAGTCACTTTAATTAAAAACATTTTTCAAGGATATTTCTTTCTAATTTTCTAAAAATGTTTTAATTTAGAGATTTAAACATTAAGGTGGAGACTAGTTGGTTAAATATATTAAATCTGTAATGTAATTATATAAAAGATTCGTAACTAGCCTCGACTTTGCTAGCGTTGTGTCTAGTATTCTCTATTCTAGTATATGTTTTTAGTATTCTTCAGAAAAGATATTTATATTGAAATGCAGGAGCTTACATAACAAAGTATAAATAGTTTATAAGGAAATACAAATGTAATTTTAATAATAGAAAATGTGATGTATAATAAATAAAACTTTAAATTTATAATTAAAATATCAATGAAAATATTATTGTTTTCGAAAAAAGGAAGTTTGGTTTAATGCTCGTAAGTAATATTTAATAAGTATAAATCAGTGATGTGTGAACATATATTTAAAAAATAAAATGTTCATCAAAGTAATAGATTAATCAAATACTTCAACTATTTTATTATTCATAATCCTAAACTGAATAGTGATAATTTCTAAATGTTTGAAAATGCATGTTAAAATTTTTTTTTTATCAACAATAAGTTAAATCTATAACTTGGATTTAACAGATAGAACAAAATAGCAAGTTTATAAATAGAAAGAAAGAATAAATAAATTATTAAAAAGAAATATCAATGGAAAAAATTTAACTTAAGCGGCTTAAAAATGTGTTTTTCAAACACATAATTGAAAATGAATTCGATGCGAATTGAAATAAATGTATTTCTTCTTTTCGGTTTTCATGGTATTTTTCTTACTTCTATTAAAATATATTTTTGTTGAAGAAACAAATATACTGCATTTAAAGAATTCGATATTAAATGTAGGAAACTAATTGACTGAATATTTAAGTCTGTAATGTCATTATATAAAAGATTCGTAACATTTTATTCGAATTGTATCTGGTATTTTCTATTCTGGTACATGTTTCTAGTATTCTTTAAAAAAGATATTTATATTAAAAAGCTGGTATGCATAATAAAATATATACAGTTTCTAAAAAATACGATCTTTATTTTAATAATAGAAAACAACTGTGATACATAATCACATAGTACCTAAAATTGTTAAAATTTTTATTTATTTTATTTCAAGTTATAGCTGTAACTGTTTTGTACATACGGATATAATTATAAATATCTTCAATATTTTGGAAGTTATTCATATTTTTATTGATGATGACAAAAGCGTAAAGGAGATTATGTTTGTAAACAACCCTTTAAATGTTGATGACATTTCCTTCACTAGCATCACAGGCCAAGAAATATTGAATTATTTCATTTTATTTTTTGTTGATAAGAGTGGATGAATGGAAATTTTACAGGAACTGACTTGAATTGTTTTTGTTTATACTATGAATACGTTGTCTTGTGAAGATTGTTCATAGTCTTTTAAGTAAATGTATTCAAAAAAAATAATCTGTTATTACAAAAGTGTATATATTTATCATTCAATTTAAACTTTGTTTTAAATATTTCGATTAGCCATTTACTGAAAGAAATTTCTTTTGTTTATTTTGCATTTTTATTGGCAACAGGCCAAGACGCAAACAGAAATAAACGGCTGTCCTGTCAAGAGTTAATCATTCAGGCTTTTTTTCAAGTCCCTTAAAAACCTTTAAGACAAAAATAGACGTAATTATTTAAAATCGGAAATTCTCTTAAACAGCCTTGATGAGAGCGAAAATAAGTTGCTGGTTTATGTGTCTGAACAAGACCTGTGAAATTATGATATATTAAAAACGATTATACTAAAAGAGTTTCAACCAACACTGCAGGAATGTTTAGATGGGTTTCGTAAGACATAAAAGTGCTTTCAGAAAGTATATACAATACACGTCAAGACAGGGTGCATCTTTTGAATATTGTCAGTTGCATAAGGTAAATTACTTTAAGTCATTATGTCAGTTAATGGTTTCGAATAAAATTTTAGTTTATTGAGAGTGAATTATTTACTCATATTGGAGTAAAGTAAGGAAAATCATAATTTAAAACTCAGCAGTTGGAACGATATTTATTATGGAGTAAAGTTCAAACCTGAATCTAATACGTGGGAATGATATACTGAAATTGAAGGTAAGCGGTTTGTAGGAAATAAATCTCAAAATTTACGTTTCTAAAGAAAAGACTCGATTGTGTTTTTATCTGAGGTAAAAAGTGTTAAGTGTATTTTATGTATGAGTAATGGAAGCTATGCTTTATACATATGTCCAATTTAAAAAAAATATCTGTTCATGGCAATGTAGAAGTTTTTAAAAGAAGCAGAGTGTGACTTGACTTGGTGCTTTGAGATCTATGCTTGCTGATGCAGCAGAGTATGTTTTAACTTTTGACGCCGGATTACAGTGTCTTGACTTCACTTGACTTGGGAAGTGCTTTGAGATTTATGTTTCGATAAGCTGCTTTATCTCAATTTATCCAATTACTCTTAAGAAGAAATAAGAAAAACGAATGAATATAAATAAAGAATGATAGATATCCTAAGGTAATCAGCAAAGTTTCCGATTGCAATGTTAAACTGTGCTGTGGTAAAAACTGTTTTTGTGAAAAGATGCATAATAAATTGATTCATTATCCAAGTGAGGTGAAAAATATTACTAATAGGAAATAAAATTAGATATATCGGATGCATCTTTTCTTGAGCATAGGATTGGGGGTGTGGAATGTGGTACGATCCCTACTTGCATGTCCCATTCGAAAAATTCAATCATAGTCACTGGTTTTGCTAGCAGCAAAACAAAAATATTTTATTGAGTATAGTTCGCGTTTTATTTAAAGATAAGTATACCTAATAGCAGGAAGTGCTTAGTCTTTTAGATGTCGGAAGCTAAACATGTTAATAAATAGGTAAATCGGTTGCAATTTAGAACCAATAAAAAATACTTCAATTTCTTGTTAAAATTATTCGTCAGTCGTGGTTATTAAATGCAATAGAACGAGAATTAAAAATAGAGATAAAAGTTTTTAAAAGTGTTGACTATGCTTGCAGTCAGAAAAATTGCGTATCAAAATATATTCATTATGGTGTCAAAAATATTCATAATTACCAATTCAAACCCCCGTGTACAGCTAAAAGTTACGATGTTGTCACAGAAAAAAGTTTGGTAAAAAGGGGGGCATTCTTATCACTCCATACCCTCATCTACAAAGACGGTCAACATCACTTCTGATAAAAGAACGCGCACGAGGCCTATAAACCTGCATATACTATTTTTTTTTTTTTTTTTTTTGCTTAATACTTGGTTACAGAATTTCACAAAAAATCTTTTAATTCCCCTTATTATGTTTATTTTAAAATTAGATTAATCAAATTATGATTTATTTTGATGTATACAATCAATAGATATTTTGATTTCAAAATTTAAGCCTCTTTGTAATTTTTTTTTTTCACGCAAATTTGAGATGTTGGCAATTGATCACTTTTTGTATCTAAGAAACGTGTTGTAACATTGTAAATTTTATTAAAAAATTAAATTTTGAATTAGAATTTTTGAAATTAAGAAATTAATTTTTCAAATCATAAGAATTTAAGTAAAATACTAAAAGATTTATTTTTATTAATTTATACATGTTTATAAAATTGTAAAAATCATGCATTAAAATTGCATTTTAATGAGAATTTTAGCAATGTGAAAAATATTAGTAAATTAATGAATAACATTTATTGCAACATATAAATTTAGCATATTTCTTTATAGGTAAATTTTTTTTGGTACCGTAGCATATGTTGTAATTTATGTAAATATTTTTTATTAAAATGTTCAAGTGAAAAAAATAATATACAGATAACTTATTTTAAATAATTAATTTTAATACATTCATTCGTTAAAATATGTTTTGATTTGAAAAAGTTTTAATATCTGTTACTTAAAATATTTATTAAAAAATAAAAATGCATTGAAATTAACAAAAAATATTATAAAAACATTTACAATGTTTTCCATGACATAATATAATATAATTTGTGATGTTTATTGTCTAGAGCAGAAGCATAGTCCTAAACAGCATTCTAATGCTTTGCAAGCAATTCATATATCCAAATGATACACAATATATTTCTCAAATACAGAATATGCTTTATTTGTACCAATTAAAATCTGTTTTCTTAATATTCTAAATCCACTATTTTTTTCTAATGCAGCTGGCAATACAGAGACAGTTATCTTTATGTTGTAAGCAAGGACTACACCAACGTTACTCATTTAGCACTACCCAGGGGGCACGTGTAACTTAAAGATATGCTACGGTCACGAGTAACACTACCCTCACAACGCCATACGATCCTATTAGATCGGAACCTACCGTTTAAAGTGGATTCCGAACCCCTACAAAACATCCATGGCAAAGGCGGAACTCAAACACGAAACCTGTGGTAACGAGCGCCAGAGAGCTAATCACTCAGCCACCAGGCCCTACCTAAATCCACTATAACTGTAAATAAACAATTTAGATGATAAAATAATAATATTGCGTTATTCCACATGAAATAAACTTTATAGTATAGGGTTGACGTTCTATAATATATATATATATATATATCTGTACATAATAATTAATAATTATATATATATATATATATATTATAATAATTATATATATATTTATACTACTCTTAAGTTAAATAAGAGAGTTACATATCATTTTATTGCTTATTCTTTGTTCTGTCTAACTGAATATTTCGTTTGCATATGGTTTTTGAATTTTACAAAACTCTTAAAGAAATAGAAACATGGAATTCCAATTAAATATAGATAATTTTTCTGTATGAATATACACTTGGACAGTGTGCTACCATAGCAAATCGAAACATTAATGTGACATTTCTGATCGATAAAGTTAATGTACTCACAATGAGACGATGGTTTGAGAAGTTCAGATTAGGAAATA
This sequence comes from Caerostris extrusa, assembly GCA_021605095.1. Lineage (NCBI taxonomy): Eukaryota > Metazoa > Arthropoda > Arachnida > Araneae > Araneidae > Caerostris > Caerostris extrusa. The sequence continues at coordinate 72,443 of BPLR01006928.1, read as the reverse complement.
TGAACTTAGGAAACGAACACTTTGGATGACCTGAAATAGTGCACTGAAGGCAAAAAAGTTGAAAAATGTTCTGAAGATAAAAGTTGAAGCTAACCCTATGATAACTGTTATAGAACTTGCTGTTGATCTTGCAATAGATATAGCAACAGTTTTGAACATCTGACAACGGTGAAAAGGTAAAAACACTTACAAGCGGGTTGGTATATAGGCAGAAATTACAAGGCTTGCAGATTTGAACATTATTCAGTTTTCGGTCAAGAAATTATTTCTTTTTTAACCGTATCATTACTTGTGATGAAAAAGTGGATACTGTATGATAATCGTAAACATTCAGTACAGGGCTAGATGCAGATAAAAATCATACACCACACTCAAACCAAGCCAGTCCGGTTTGGTGGAATCGAAAGGGGTTTATCCATTACAGCTTCTAAGAAAAAGTCAAACAATTAACGCACAATAATACTGCGAATAATTGACGCTGTCCATCGGAAACTGTTGTTATCGGAACAAGGGTTGATGAATCGAAGTAATTAGTTTCCATGATAACATGAGATCTCACTTTTCACAAAGTCACACTCCAAAACTGAACGAGTTGAAATTTTATATGCTGCTCATCCACTAAATTCACAAGGATTGTCTCCAATTGACTACGAATTCTTTAAATATTTGGAATATTTTTTAAGAATAAACGCTTTGTTAGTCCTGAAGCTGTCAAAACAATCTTTACTGAATTTATTGACTATAAACAACAAGTTTATTTTATAAACTGCATAATAAGGCTTTGCAAAACATGGCAGAAATGCAGACATAGATGGAGCATATTTTGATTATAATATATTCAAACGTGTTTGGGACCTTTTTAAAATTGCATTCTCAAAAGTTCATTTTATATAAAAAAAACCAATAATTATATTGTATATATATAAAAATTCTTAGAAAACAAAATTTAATGCAGTTGAAATTTATGACTGGATAATATGTACCTCACTATAATTAATAAGTTTTTATTAAATAAAGCTTTGAATCTCTTGACATCTGAATTAATGCTCCGTAAAGGGCATCTTATTAAACTCATTGATGTTTAAATCTGTATGCATAAATACTCAAACTATAATTTTATTATTTATGATTTGGGTTTAAAATCGACTTTTAAAATTATGTATTTCCTTTAAAAATTAATTATAATTATTAAAAAAATTAATTGTTTAAAAAATTAAATTTAATTATACAAAATAGGTAGGTTTTAATCAGTTGACTGATTCGCCAGTACATGGCGCCATCAGTCCCAAAATCGAGCCCAAAGAGTCAGTTACATACAAACATACATACAGGTGAAGCTAATAAAAGTAAAAAAAAAGCGTATTAATAATAAGTTTAAAAAAGAAAGTCCACCATACGCATTATTGATTTGTGTCTCAAAAGAATTTTAAATAAAAATTCTTTTTTTTCTGTTTTAAAAAATAAATTTTGCTTTTCTCATGCTAGATTTTCGTAGAAAAAGTTTACTGCCGTAAATACAACTGATACAAACATCGTAATCAAATCTTTTTTCCTCACCTTCCATTTTTTCTCTCCAGAAACAAATTGCAGCTCGTTTGTCAGTCATAAACCAGTGAACCTTCTCCACATTTTCTTTCCACATTACATACACATGCAAGTCTTACGACTCGTTTGCAACTTTTTTTTAACTCGTGGTCCCGGACGAATCTGCGATGTTTTACATCAGCATACATCTCGTTTCTGAGGTAACAAGATTTCACATTAAACTTTTCTCTAGTTTTGCTTAGAAAAGCTTTGCAGATTTCGATGAATCCGTTTCTCAAAATTTATTTTTGCCTCGCTATTTCATTCCTTTCAAATGTCAAGTTACAGCACAAAATTTTTATTTTGTTTTTTGTTCTTCTATTTATGTTTGAACTCCAAAAGTCGTTGTCTCTGTTCTGTGATATGTTTTTAGGGGAAAGAAGACTCATTTTAAAGGTAATAGGTTTTGTTGAATAATTTTCGTTTCTTTATACGTGTCGAAGTGGGCTCTTTGCGAACTGAATATGTTTATTAAATTTCATTCCTCTTAAAACGAAAGAATGTCGGCGTGTTAGTGCAAAAATGCAAGCTGTTAAATTATCCCACAATTGAATTCTTTTAGATGCTTTTAAATCTTCACTTTCCTTAATTGGATTGAAAGGGCTCTTTTAAAAGACAAGATGATGGAATTCGAGAGAAGTATTTAAAAAAAAATGCAAAACTTAAGTTATTTGCTTTTGAAATATAAACAAAGGACTGAATGAACTGTCAAGAACTCATTAGATTTCTATCGAAATAAATATAACTGATATTTAATTAATCTGCTGGCGAGTGAAATTGTGCATTTTTAAAAGAAAATGTGCGTTTTGAAATATATTCATTTACAGTATTTCAAGTAGCTCATCGCTAGTTAGATGTGTTCTTTTGAATTGAAGAAAATAATGTGTTATAATTGCAAACTTCAAAATTTTAAATTAAAGAAAGGCAGTTACTTCATTGAATATTTTCTCTGCTGTACATTTTGCACAAAAAAAATTATTAAAAATTATATAGTTTTAATGAGGTCAAATTGAATTCATCAAGTGAGTTCCTTGTAATTATTTTTAAAAATTATTGATAAAAGACAAAATTTCATCACTTATAAGAGAACAGGGGATGAAACTGCATTAGTAATTGGAGAAGAAGCATCCTGCTGCGTTTGCGTCTTAAACTTTTGTTTTCGTATGAAAATTTGTTTCAAATGCATCTATACAAAACAAAGGACTGCGAAAATGTATGTATCTTTCATTAATAAGAACAAATTTCGAAGTTAGATTTTTAAAGGCATATGTTATTAAAGCAGAGAAAAGAGATTTATAAGTTAATACTACGTTACTTAAAATAGATGCACATATTAATCTGAATCTCGAAGACATTTTTTTGTTTAACTAAGAAAAGATAAGTCAGTGCCATCGAAAATAATAATAGTAATATATAATGAGGATAAGATAACAAAAACTTCTTAACAATTAAAAAATTTTCCTTGTTTTAACAAACAAATTTCTCAATGTACTTAAAGATCAAAAATAAGTTTTATTCAAATTCATATCGATCGTATCTGGAATAAAACAGCTGAAGCAAAGAATTAAATTACTTTGATTATGTCAAAACATTGTTGTAAAATTGTGTTTGATAAAACAATTGAAACTTCAAGACACTTTGTATACAGTAATATTTAAGTGATTTATTTGGGGTTTTTTCCTCAGTTCTTCAGTTACTCCTCATTAAATATTTGTTTCTAAACTTTAAAATTATTTTTTTAAGGAATAGAGCAGTTTTTATTTATATAACAATATCTAATTTAATTTGGTGGAATCTAAAGGAGGCTATCCATTACAGCTTTCTAAGAAAAGTCAAACAATTAACGCACAGGTAATACTGCGAATAATTGACACTGTTCATCGGAAATTGTTGCTGTCGGAACCAGAGTTGATGAATAAAATGAGATCTCACGTTTCACAAGTCGCACTCCAAAATTGAAAGAGTCGAAATTTTAGATTCTGCTCATCCACCAAATTCACAAGGCTTGTCTCCAATTGACTACGAATTCTTTAAACATTTGGAATATTTTTTTAAGAATAAACGCTTTGTTAGTCATGAAGCTGTCAAAAACAATCTTTACTGAATTTATTGACTATAAACAAAAAGGTTTTTTTTATAAACTGCATAATAATGCTTTGAATACCATAGCAGAAAGGCATTGACATAGATGGAGCATATTTTCATTTAAAATACATTCAAACATGTTTGGGACCTTTTAAAATTTGCATTCTCATAAGTTTATTTCATATGGAACCACCCAATAATTACATTGTATATATAAAAAAAATCGCTAGAAAACAAAATTTAATGCAGTTGAAATTTACTATAAGATACATATTATCCATAGTTTTTACTTTTTGACTTCTGAACTAATTATTCGAATAGGGCATCTTTATTAAACTCATTTATGTTTGAAATCTGTATGCATAAATACTAAAACTATAGATTTTGTTATTTATGATTTTGGTTTAAAAATTAACTTTTTAAAATAATGAATTTAAAACTGAAAGTCGCCACTGCGCAGTATTGAATTGTGCATAAAAAAAGTTTTTAAATAAAAATTCTGTATTTCCTTTAAAAAAAATAAACTTTGCTTTTCTCATGCTAGATTTTCTTTTGAAAAATTTTACTGCCGTAAATACAACTGGATACAAACATCGTAATCAAATCTTTTTTCCTCACCTTCCATTTTTTTCTTTCCAGAAACAAATTGCAGCTCGTTTCTTTGTCAGTCATAAACCGGTGAAACTTCTCCACACATTTTTTTTTTCCACATTACATACACATGCAAGTCTTACGACTCGTTTGCGACTTTTTTTTAAGTCGCGGTCCGGGAAGAATCTGCGATGTTTTACATCAGCATACATCTCTTTCTGAGGTAACAAGATTTCGCATTAAACATTTCTCTAGTTTTGCTTAGAAAAGCTTTGCAGATTTCGATGAATCTGTTTCACAAAATTTATTTTTGCCTCGCTATTTCATTCCTTTCAAATGACAAGTTACAGTACAAAATTTTTATTTTGCTTTTGGTTCTTTTATTTATGTTTGAACTCCAAAAGGCGTTGTCTCTGTTCTGTGATATGTTTTTAGGGGAAAGAAGACTCATTTTAAAGGTAATAGGTTTTGTTGAATAATTTTCGTTTCTTTTTATACGCGTCGAAATGGGCTCTTTACGAACTGAATATGTTTAGTAAATTTCATTCCTCTTAAAACGAAAGAATGTCGGCGTGTTGGTGCAAAATGCAAGCTGAGCAAAAAATGTAAAACTTAAGTTACTTGCATTTGAGATATAAACAAATGACTGAATGAACTGTCAAGAACTCATTAGATTTCTATCCAAATAAATATAATTGATATTTAATTAATCTACCTGCGAGTGAAATTGTGCATTTTTAAAAGAAATGCGAGTTTGAAATATATTCATTTACAGAATTTCAAGTAGCTCATCGCTAGTTAGATGTGAATTAGAGAAAATAATGCGTTTTAATTATAAACTTCAAAATTTTAATTTAAAGAAAGGCAGTTAATTCATTGAATATTTTCTGCTGTACATTTTGCACAAAAAAATTAAATTATTAAAAATTATATAGTTTTAATGAGGTTAAATTGAAGTCATCAAATGAGTTCCTTGTAATTATTTTTAAAAATTATCGATAGAAGACAAAATTCCATCAGTGAGGATGAAACTGCATTAGTAATTGGAGAAGTAGCATCCTGTTGCCATTGTGTCTTTAAACTTTGTTTTCGTGTGAAAATTTATATCAAATGCTTCTTTTCAAAAACGAATAACTATGAAAATGTATGGATCTTTCGTTAATGAGAACAAATTTCAAAATTAGATTTTTAAAGGTGTATAATAATGAAGCAGAGAAAAGAGATTTAAAAGTTTCTAGTACGCTACTTAAAATAGATACACATCTTAATTTTAATCGGAATCTCGAAGACATTTTTGTGTAAGTAAGAAAAGGTAAGTCAGCGCCATCGAAAATAATAATAATAATACTTAATGAGGATAGGATAACAAAACTGCTTAACAAGTAAAAATTTTCCTGGTTTTAACAAACAAATTTCTCAATGTACTTAAAGATCAAAAATAAGTTTTATTCAAATTCATATCGATGGTATCTGGAATAAAACATCTGAAGCAAAGAATTACAATTACTCTGATTGTGTCAAAACACTGTTGTAAAATTGTGTTTGATAAAACAACTGAAACTTCAAAAGACTTTGTATGCAGATATATTTAAGTGATTTATTCGATTTTTTTTTTCCTCAGTTCTTCAATTAATCCTCATTAAATATTTGCTTCTAAACTTTAAAATTATTTGTGTTTTTTTTTTAAGAATTAGGCAGTTTTTAGTTATGTTATATTATATTTATCTTCTACTGATCTATGTAACTATACTGTTCGTGAGAAATCTAATTTTTAGTATTTACCATAGTTCTCTACTGTTCAATGCTTTCCTAACAAAAATGATTTTGATTAAAAAAATTATTTTAATAAATTATTTCCGCAATTTTGAATTAATCAACTTTAAATATTTGCTGATAAACTTTAAAGTTATTTCTTTTTTACTGAATAGATCAGTTTTAAATCTATATAACAGTATATAATTTATTTTCTATTAATCTTTGTAACCATACTGATTGTGGTAAGGTTAATTTTTAATGTTTACCATAATTCTCTAAAGTTCAATGCCTTCCTAACAAAGATGATTGTGAGGGAAAATAGTTTTAATAAAATAGTCACCAAATGCTGTAGATAATAGAAGGGCTTCATTACTCGTTATAATTTCATTGACTATTAATTTTATTTTCAAATTAATATGATTTTTAAGGTTACTTTATGCGTTATATTTCAGCGTTATGTCATTTTTTTTTTTCATTTCAGCGATGTTGCTTTTGTTATTTATTTAGTTGATTTACTATTGCTACTATCATAACATATATTAGCCTTGTTAGAAAACTGGTAATTTGTGTAAGTTTGGAATATTCATTATAAAAATAATTATATGCCTATTAGTAATTTAATTAATAATTATAGTTACGCTTTTAGGTTTAAAAATGTATACAAGATTCCTTGGCAGTATTTATCTTTCACAGGAATGATGTTGCTAATTACTGAAGGAGTTTTCTTTTGACTTTCTATTTGTGAAATTCTGTAACAATTAAATGATCAAACATTGAAAGATAAAACATCCTTTTTCATAAACAGCATAAATACCCACCATTATTCAAATAAAAAATAGTTTTCCATCTCTTTCCGTCAAAATATATTGCTTTATTTTAATCTGCAATTTCATTGATAATTTTCTTTAAAATACAGAAGTTTTGAAGTTGAAGTATTTTTGCAGTGAACAACTACAACGATTTCAGAGACAACTTTTGTCTACATATTAGCCTCTTTTAAGAACGTTTTTCTTTTTGTTACAGATTTTTGGCTAAATTGTCTTGTGACTCTACTACAAGAATAATACATAGTGGATGGATATGATGGATCACCTCTACTTATGACAGATAATGACAGAAATTTTCATTTCATCTCAGCCAAAATGTAAGTAAGAGTATTCTCATAACTATAAAAATGTAATTTCCGGATACAAGGTTTATATTTTTTTATCCTTGCATTTCGAAAATAAATCAACAAAGGCATTATTTTATAAAAGTATAAATTTTAATATCCTTGCTGACTTTCTGCGACAGATTTTTGTATTATTCATTGTTTTCAGCGAATTCTTTATTTTCAACAATAATGTCTAGATTGTAATTTTAATTTTTATATTCCTCCCTTAACTTAAATCCTGCTCGTATTTTGTTCTGGCACGATTCCCTTCTAAAGACTATTTTGAAAAATTATTTTTTTTAGTTCTGGTGCAATAATACTATGTATCATACATTATATATTTCAATAATTCATGAATCTTTCGAAATTCTTATGAATTAATATAAACAGTAGAATTTTCTCCGAAGAAATAAAAAATAAGAATTTTTAGATTTTTGAAATTAAAAGGAAATTGTATGCACTATTAAATTTTTAAAAGGTATAGAAAAAAATATGACTGTATGTGCTTCACTTTTAATCATTTTGTTCAATACAGTTTGTAATAAGTTAACAATTGTTTTTGAAGAGAAGTAAAGTACATTTTCCCAATACCATTGAGTTCAATGTTTTTATGAAGATTTTTATAAATGATTTGATGTTTTATGAAGATTTATATAAAACCACAGATGATAAAGGCATATTGAAATTTTCCTTGTTTTAATTTTGTTAGCCATAAAAAAATATTTTACTTTAAAAATTAAGTCTTCAATAAAAAAAAACTAATCAACTTAATATTTCATAATTATATTTAATTATTTAAGATAAACATTCAAAATATTAAATTTTAACATTTCTTCATATTGACTTATTATACAATTATCAGTATATTTATCATTTCATGATTTTCTTCAGGTGTTTGTCGCAAATAATAATTTATCGAATAAATTAAAATTTCCAGAGGGAATTTATAAACCTATTACCTGAGAAAAAGAAGAAGAGGCATAAAGAAGTTTATTAACAACAACAATTTTAAACTAACAATTTTTCGAACTCCATCCTCCGTCGCTTAAATAAGTGCATAGAATCAACAACAAAAAAAAAACATTTCCAGTAATTTTAATTGTATTTTAAAAAAAGATGTTAACTCTAAAAATGGACCAAAAGAAAATTATGGTATGAGAAGTTCATCAGCAAATTAATTTAGTTAATGTTCAATTTGATTAGGTTAATACAAACCAAAAAAAAATTGCAGTTGTAAAATTTGGGTTTACTAGTTTAATTGAATAGACGTATTTCATTTATCCAACGAATTTCACCTCCCAAATTCAAGCTATTTACTCAATGATAACTACCAAGAATTTTTGTTGTTGAATTTCGCCAACACATTTTGAAATAACTGCTATTATTGCGAACGTTTATTTTATATAATTAGTTTTTATCATAATTAATAAATTATAAAATAAACAAAATTACATTTAATATTTATATATTTACTGTAAATTTTTTATTCAAGTGACTTCAAAACTTTAATATAATAAAACCAGCCTTTGGTTCTATTATGTAGGGTAAATCTCATTATCAATCAAAGACAGTTTAAGAATTAATAATAAATATGGCATAATTAAATTGTATCAAAAACGAAAACGGGGAACTACAAAAACGGATATAATAGGATTGATTTTCAAACATTTTTCATAGAAAACTGTTAAAAAAGCGTTTTATTTTTAAACCCAAAATTAATCAGTAAATTAATTAAACTAAACAGCTTTGTCAGTTATTGTTAATTCACATTTCAGATTTTAATTATAAATCTCTGTATTTTTAAAGGATAAGAACTGAATAAACTAATTAAAGATTTTAAATTTTTATAATAAAAGTATTATCGTAATATAAAATCTCAAAATATCTAAGAAAATCATTAATCTGAATTAAATTACAAAAAAAAAGCAAAGTAAATAAATTTAATAGGATTATAAAATGAATTATAATAATAAAAACATAATTCATTTTTGTAATCTTCTTAAACTTATTTGCTTTATGTGTTTATTTTATAATTTATCTTAGAATTTATAATTTTTTTATTCTTAAAGATAATTGGAATTTTTAAAAGGTTTCAAATCTGGTATTAAAATTATTTGATTTTACTTTCAGTATTATTTCAAAATTGTTTTTACGCCTTTCAATAATTTTAAAATGCAAAGAATACATTAAGATTTCATATTATTAACAGCAAGAATAATATTATTTTTTAGTTGACTCGTATTTAAATAAAAATCACTAGCATTCAAATCTTTATTAATTAAAAAGTGTCAATGTTTTAATATAAAAAGGCATTATTTTTTTTTATAGAAGTTCACCCTTTTATAAGAAGTTCATATTTCAGTTACTAAAATATTATTCAAATATATATTATTGAGATAGAGTTCAGTAATATATATATTAATAACTGAACTAAAGTTCTAATAATTTAATCAGAATTAATTTTATACGATATCGTTGTAATTTTTAATATCGTTTATTTTTTGCCAACATAGAATAGTCATTGATTGAGAGTAACATATTTGACGAGTTGTGGTTATGTAATTTGAAGAAAATTTGAAATTAATTTATAAATGTGCCATCATCAATAGAATATATAATTGATAATCTCATATATTTCTACAGAAAGTTAATTCTTTAATAGTATATGTGAAATTAAATTAAGTTTCGATGTCAAGTATCGCACTGTTTGTTGTTGCATGAATAAATGGCAGAAATCTAAAAAATTCGAAATATATTATATAATGTATTAATACTTTCTAATTTAATTAATTTTTATACCTGGAGCAGGAAATTCAAGAATCATAAATATTTTATGATTGTTAATTTCTCAGTTCTTTCATAAAAAATAATCCCTTCCATTTATTTAAATGAAGAAGAAAAATTATCTTCAAAAGTTTAAAGGTAAAAAGATTTAAAACAATGCTAATTTTTTATATTTTTTCAATTCACCATTTTCCCCTTTTCAATTTCAATTTTCACCCTTTTATTCAATTTATAATTTTTCATTTTCACCATTGCAGCCCTAAAGAAACGCTTTTATTTTCCAATACCTTTAAAATTTCCAGATTAAATTTAAATGTCAAATTTGTAAGAATTTACAAAAGCAATTTTCCTTTTTAGATTTTAATATACCGCTCTATTTCATAAATATATTTTATATTTTACAAAACTATGTGCTACATTTTTGCTTCAAATTCACTTTAAATTTGAAAAAACACCGTTTTGAAAGGATAAAATAATTTTTTAAAAAATCTTTCACAAAGCACGATATTTTCTAAATGTTCTTCCTTGAATAACATTTTTATTTATCATTGAAAAGATCATTTCTAAAATATCTTATAGCTCCAAGATATTTATTAAATATATAAAAAATATTTATTTCAAGAATAACTGAGTAATCTATTCAATGAGAAAATTATTCTCCATAATGGAATGTATTGTAGGAAAATAATTAATCAAGACAATTTTGTAAACTACCCCTTTGTGGGATACCAATTTTAATACAAGAGAAAGGGGTTTTTCTTGATATTGAATGTTCAATACAAATAACATATTTCAGATTTGGGCAAAATAAATACTAATGTAACCCTTTTGCTGGATTATTTTAATAATCTTTATTTAAAATGTCAATTTTGCACTTCAAATTTCAATTTCCTTTATTTTTTTAAAAAAGTTCTCTACAAAATAGAAATAATAAAAATATATAAACATGCAACTCTATAGCATAATATACTACTCTACAATATACACACTTCTTTTAAGTATGTATATTTTCATCTAACAATTTGAGAAAAAATTAGCCATTTTAAGGTGATGAAAGATCGAAATAAATATTGAGAAAAAAATAAGACTTCTGTGATAACAAATTGAAAATTGAAAAATTATGTTTGGAAACTCCACATTTCAATAACTTTTTAAAAACTTTACTTCATTTGATTAAAATAAAGAGTGTTTCAACAAGAGATTTCATTTTAAATTGCGCACTATTTTTCTTGACAAATTTCCAATTACCATTTTGACATGTGAATAGTGAAAACTATGCGGTTAACCAAAATGGAAAGATATAAACTAGTCCAGCCGATTGAAATAGCGAAAATTCATTACTGAATGGTGACTTTCGCAAGATTTGTACTGCTTGCTGGAGACAGTCATCTGTCTATTTGCATTTTGCACAAAGAACTTAGTCTAAAGCTTACGAATTTCATCTGACACAAGAATTTAAATCATCAGATTATCGTGTAGTCGTGCGATTTTACACCCTCATGTTTTTTTCCTTTAGGCTATCTTAAAGGTAAAGTGTACTTTCACAGCTTCAGCAACGATTAAAGCAATCGAAGACAGAATCGGAGCAGAAATTCACAAAAATAGAACCACAGTTGTGTGAAAATATTATAAAATTTCTTCAAAAGAATAACTACATACAAGAAGATGTTGTATTCTATTATTATTAGCAAAGCTTTGACGTTTTCCACATAACTGTTGTTTTTAATTGATTAAAATAGAACTTCCTTTCAAACACCTTTATATAAAAATAATTATTAATAATGATATTTATGTCAAGAATGATAAATGCCAGGCTCAGTAGTAGCGTGCATGGCAAGCTTGCAGAGGAATTCAGGTGTGAATCAGCTTGAGGCATTCGTTGCAGTCACTGCTTTAAGAAACATGGGAACATGATGGCGATTGTGACATCGTGTGTGATATTGCATGGTGGGAATTATCTGGGATTTTCTCTCGTATGATATGCAAATTCAGGGGACAGCTATCCTACTAATTACTTCAAGGGAGCAATTTATTTGTGTTATATGTAAGTGGAACATGAAGCCCACCTATGAACTACTCAAAAAATATAATAAAATAATGTAGAAATTTTCTTTCTTGGTTAATTATTATGGTTTTTTTACAAATATGTAAACTAATCTTGACATATCAATGTAGTAAATGTTAAAAATACTTTTTAGAGTTGCTCACTCTTGCATTAATAATTAGTAATACTCTCTAGTTAGTGTGTAAATGGGAGAAGGTTCAATTTTCACTGGTGGCTGCAGTCAGTGGCGATGGCAAGAGTATTTTCATGAATACATTGAGATTGCGCGGATAGAGAGTTTGCTAGGTTTTATCCGATAAGATATAAAAATACAAGATTGTTACCGTGTCTTTTCTGAAGGTATTATTCCCCTTTCTCTTTTTAGTACATGTAGTATAGCAGGGTCCCCTGTGTACCCTGGAAACATATATTATATGATTTTTGTAAAAACGTTTTACCAAGAGAGAGTTGTGCTAATCACAGAAAATCAAAAATATTTTAATTTGGCTCCATTTTAATCATAAAATGTATTATTATTGTATCCTATTCAAATTTAAGATGTAAAATAGTGTAATGTTATGTAATGTACTAATGTAAAACAGAAGTGAAAAGAGATATTTCAAAAATGATTTCATCTTTCTGGTGCCAAGCAAACAAAATAAGAGAACTGTATCTACTGTAAAGCTTTTGAAAAGATGCCAGAAAAATTTACAGCTGCCTGAAGAATTTGTGTAAAACTAATTAGAGGAAGCAACCCTTAAAAACAACTTCCCCATCAAGAAACTTTTTAAAGGCACAACTCTCTGCTGTTTCATGAACTAGGCTAACGAATTTGACCTGTGAACTACAACGCTAAAAGTTTCTTCGGACACGAGATTTCTGGAAATAAAAATGCGTATACATGCTGAGAATTAACAGTACACCAAGATGCGACGCATTTTTATTGTTTGTTACATACTAAATGATGTTCTTAGAAATCATTAAAAACCAGTTTGTAAAAAATAGGAACTCCTTTTAATGCACTAATTAAACTTCATGTATATTTTTAAAAGACTTAGTTGGGAATTATCTTTAATTAACAATGTTAATAGTATTTATAGTAAAATTAAAAATTTTATACATATTTTAAAGTAATATAATTCATTTATAAATTAAAAGTGAGGCACATTTTTGAAAAAAAGGCTGATTGCTTATAAATACTTAATAGCAACATTGTTCAAATCGTGTTTGCGATTAATAGACATCTTACGAGCACACGATATCCATGCATCAGCTCAGTATTGTCATTGGTCTTTGGCAATCATGTGATTTCCAGTTACAATGATGCAGTAATACGAAGTCCTTTCCAATGTGAAGTGATATGATTATCTTTACTCTGTTACGCAAAATTACGCTATTGATTCTCTATTATGCAAAAGAATACAATGCTCCAGGATTTCATCGATGATTAGGTGTATGAACCTGAAAAGAAGTATGACAAAGTATAGCTTCACCTTGTCCAAAAAGACGATTCAAACAGAATTTTCCTTTTTGAATTCTTTGATCACTCTTCTCCCTTGCAGCTCCACTTTGCACAGAGTGGCTTCTACGTTTTGTTCCTCCTGAAAACATGGATTTTTTTTCCCCAATAATTTGTCGAAAATCAAATGCTAAAATTATAAGTATTAAATTGATTGAACCTTCAGATGACATAGATTTATGTCGAAGATTTAAGAAATCTTGTCTTGTGGTATCAAAATATTTACATATGAATGGTAGCTCCATGGAAAATCATGCACCAAGGTATGCCCGCATATGGAAATTTTTGGTTTCTATTCTCTTTTCTCACTTTTCTATGGCATTTGTCTCGTTTCAAATGTAAACGAACTTTCTTAAAATGTTACTTGTATTAATTCTGAAATTCTTGCATTATCTACCCTTTTAGTTCACCATGCAAGAGTTTCATCAAAACATATAACGTCTTAAATCAATTGTCAATAAATGTCAAATAATAATAATAACCTCTTAATATCCGACCCTGTAATCAAAAGGTGTATATATCATTAAAAGTCTTTTAAATTCGATATTTTATAGAATTCACAAACAAACCATTTTTTTGTCACCTGAAATCAAGAAACAAGAATTGTTCAATTCTGAATGATGACAAGAAGAATTCACAAGAATGAATGTTGAATTCTACTTTTATCAAAAAAAGAAAAAGTCAGTGTTTATAAGAACAGCTATAAATTTTTTTAGAAGAATATAACCAGAATAATAATTAAAAGAAATCTTTTCGAAAATGAGAACGCTAATTGCCTTTCGAGAATGATTTTTTCACTTAATTTTTTCTATTGTTTTGTTTGTTCCTTTTTTTGTTTGTTCTAGAATTCCAATAAAATAATTTTTTTTTTATGAAACATTTTTCTCTGAATTTCTTTTTGTGGATTGTTTTCTTACTATATTTAGTAAAAATTAAAAACGTGAGATTTTAATGGAAATTGGTCAATATCAGATCATTTTCTGTTATACCAAGAAATTCTGTTTCATAAGAAAAAAATATCTGAACAAACTATTTATAAGAACATCTATAAATTATTTTAGAAGGAAACAATTTATAAAATAAAAGAGAATAATTATAGAAAAAAAATCTCTTCAAAAATAAGAAAAACTGCCTTAGAAAATTGTCTTTTCAGAATAAATTTTTTTAAATAAAAAAAAAAAAAAAAAAAAAAAAAACCTTGGATAATTTCAATTTATTGCTTCTATATCGACATTCATTTAGCAATTTCTTTTTCTACTTGAAAAAATTAATCCTCTAAAAATTAAACAAAAAATGTATTGCTAAAATGGATGTCATTTTATTTGTTTTGAGCATGTTGTGTTATTTATATTTTCTAACAAGAATTCTTTTTTTCATTTTTGTTTTTATATATAAAAAGAGATAAAGGCCATGTAATGCATTAATAAATAATAACTCTCAAAAATCTACATAATTAGAACCAAATCTACTCGCCAAAGGGAATGGGTCGTTACAATGTATACAATATATTGGTCGTTACAATGTTTTTTAAAGATTTTAATGTTTTTTTAAACATGTTTTTTTGTCTATACACATCTAAAATGAGATATTTATTTCCCAAAATTATTGAAAATATAGCATTTAGAAATTTTTTCTCTGAAATTATTTTTTTTTTTCTCTGACGCCTAACCAAAAATCCTGGAATAATTCTTAGCGAGTATTTTTAAATAAGTAAATATATATATATATATATATATATATATTCTTTCAAAAAGATAACATTCTTAAATATTCTTTTCAAAAATAGCCTGCAATTCTCAGTATGTTGTTTGATGCTCACAAAAAAAAAAAAAAAAAAATAATAAATAAAAAAAAAAAAAAAAAATTCTAAGCCCACTTGGTAGACAGCAACATCTAGATCCATTCTAAAAACCATTGGGGTCTCATGGAAGGAGGGAAAGGGAATTGTTGGAATAGAGCACTCGTAGGTAGAATTGCTCGAATTGCTTTTGGTAGAATTGGCAGAATTGCTTTTGTTGGAATCGAGCACTCGTAGGTAGAATTGCTCAATTGCTTTTTTGTTGGATTAGAGCACTCATAGGTAGAATTCTGACTTGGCTCCGTAACGCCGAGGAAGGAAGGAGGGCAGTGCCTTCCGGAGGACTTTTAAGGGAACTACCCATCATTTACGTATCGCATGGGAGAAAACTCCCACCAGGTAGTCCAACTCACGAGGCAAAATGCTGAACATCAAAAATGCCTTCGAGTCTCCTCGTTTTTTGTAACCATATCTACAGCGGATGGAACTTCAGCCCTCCCTGCACACCAAAGGTGCGCGTTGTCACTAATCCACGAGTCGGGCAAATAACAAATAGACATGCTATCCAATTTTTCTTAGGATTTATTATTATTATTATTTTTTTTTTCTTCTGAGTAATATCGAAAATTGCTATACAATTCTAATAAGTTCTTTTTTTTTAATCGAATAAACTATAATTTTAAAAATAAATTAGCTGTAAAATAAAAAAAAATAAAATAAAAGTAAGAATTCTTAAACTATGTTAGTTATTTGCTGTTTTTCATTTTATGTGTTTGAAAGAGATAATAGAGAGTTTTTGTATAACGTCTTTTTATCGTCCGATATTTCTTTCTTCTAGCGCGCATGCTCATAGGAACCATTGTACCCTATTGCGCATACGTATCTGTAATACTGCACTACTGAGCTATTCCTATGAGCATGCGCGCTAGGAAGAAAAAATATCGGGCGTTAAAAAAAAAACGTTATGCAAAAACTCTCTAATAAATAACTTTTGTTAGAATTTTTTCAATTCCTTCTATTAGCTCACACTCTCCTATATATATCTTGTTCAAATTTTCTATCGTTCATAAAATACTTTTTATTCATCCACTCGAGTTCAAATACATTTTTTTTTTGAACTTGTAGTGGATGATAATTGATGTTAATACATTTTCTCAAATATTAATTCAGTAATTAAATTAAATTAATTAATTTTGGTTTTTTTTTAGATTTAAGTTTCATATATCTACCCATAGACGGCGCCAGATAAACTTAAAAAATGAATGAAAATTATTTATAAAGGACTTTCTGCAATGTAGTGAAAAAAAAAAAGTAGGAACTGACTTGAAATTTTTTTTATATTATTACTTGTTAAAATTAAATTTATAAAAAATTAGTTTGTTTACCTCTAGAATTTTAATAAAATTTATTTTTGCGAAGAATTTTTCTCTCAATTATTATTATTATTTTGTGTGAAAATTTTTTTCGTAATTAAATTTACAAAATTAAAAAAAATATAAAGTTTTATTTAAAATAGTCAATATCGAGTCATTTTTTTTTTATTTTGTTAGTGTTAAAAATTATATAAAGTAGAAAAAAAATCAACGATTGCATAAATAAAAACTCGATTTTGACAAAACTGATTTAAATAAAATAAAGTACTTTAAATATTAGATTAATTAAATTTAAGAAAATTCATTTGGTTTTAATCTTATTAAAAAACATTTGATTAAATTCAATTAAAAAAAAAAGACTCGAATATATATTATATGTAGTTTTTTCAGTCATTAGCCATTTAAAATTTTCTATATGCTTTTGATACTTTGATCCCACCCCTTCCCCCAAAAAAACTTTTCTACTACTACTACTACTACTACTATAATCTATTAATATCTTAGTTTTAAGATAAACATAAATTGTCTAAATAATAATATAGTTGAAAAGATAAAAAGTGAATTTTTAAATGTTAATGTACTTGTTTCTAATACATTAGTGAATTTTTTTTTTTTTCACTCACATCAAAATGACTTTTTAAAAATGAAATTTAGTGGAATACCTACTAAAATCTATCCGGAAATAAAAGTGAATAAATTTATTTATTTATTTATTTATTTATTTTTTTGGGAGGGAGGGACATTTTGAAAACTATTTTAAAAAGCAATAAATCAAAATTAACGCATATTTTTTTTTTAAGTGACTCATTTTTATTGGAAATTATTGCATTCATTTATTCTAGAAATTGATTCGATTTTATTTGTTATGTCGAAACACGTATCAAATAATTTCTAAAATTTTCACAAACTTTTTTTACAAACTTTTTAGGCGCATTTTGATTAAAATCGAAAAAGTATTTAAAAAAAAAAAAAAAAAAAGGTGTTTTTTTTAATAAACAATTTTGATAAAGCTCTCTATTTCCTTTAAATAAGAGATTAAATTATAAAATTTTTAGTTTTTCAAATAAATAAAAATAAATTGTATAGAACTAAAATATCTTGATTGCAGAAAAATGACAGAATTAAAGCCATTATTATTATCATGAAATAAAAATCTTCCTTTTTATTTATATAAACTGAAAAGCTCCGATTTCAATATATTTAGTTAAGAGAGAACAGAATGGCTATGTAGAAATTGGAAGAAATAATTTCAGACAAAAACACATTTAATATCATTGTCTTAAAATTTTATATGACAAGCTGTAAAATTTCGAAACTGAAAAGAAAAATTTCGTTTTATTATTAAAAAATAACTATATTTCATAATTATTAACATAATTCTTTATAACTGAATAAATTTCACTCACAAATATTTTTTTTTTGTGTGGATAATTTAAATAAATTATAATTTTATTTACTTCAAAAATTATAAAATTTTAATCAAATTTTGTGTAATAGTATTGATAATTTGTTTAGCAACTCTTATCTATGAAAACCGTAGTGAAATTTTTCTATAAATGTTTCATTGATACACGATCTAGAAATTTTCCAGCCATTTTTATGTTTGCTTTTTGTTTATTTCTCTGCTACCTCACACAGCAAGCACAAACTGGAAGCCTTAGCGAACTGGCAACCCTCTCCATTTGCGGAGAAACTTCACCGCTCTTCTTTTTAAGTGGCAACCCTATCGTCCAATCAGATGCTTTTGCACTTCCCTCTTGAACTAGGAGATTCTAGAATCTTCGATGCTTCGAAGACTGGAGTTCTGAAGGATCGAGCAAGTATCAGATCAAAGTGTTGTTTTGTTCGTTGTTTGTCGATTTCTGATCATTCGTCATAATGTTTCCAAGGATTGGACGTCATTTGCACAAGCCCACTGATTGCCCCTGCCACAATATCGTGCGAGTCTTTCCCGCTTCTAGTACAGCACAAACTCCTCGCTTCGTCTTCCGTCAGCCACCTCAGGTCCCCGTTGATCCTCGCATATCCGATGCCAAGAAAGACGACAGCAATTCCAACAAACACCACGTGATAATCAACGTGAAGCCCTTCCGACCCGATGACATCGACATCAAAATCGTTGACAACTTCTTGGTCGTCAGTGGCAAGCACGATGTACAAGTCGACGGAAATGGGTTGGTAGCCAGAGAGTTC
Organism: Caerostris extrusa; assembly: GCA_021605095.1. Classification (NCBI taxonomy): domain Eukaryota; kingdom Metazoa; phylum Arthropoda; class Arachnida; order Araneae; family Araneidae; genus Caerostris; species Caerostris extrusa. The sequence continues at coordinate 53,564 of BPLR01006928.1, read as the reverse complement.
ACAAGACGCTGCCGCCTTCCTGATGAAGTCGGGCCTGTTACTGACCTCATCTGTGAGTCCAAATGGTGTGCTGACCCTCCAAATCACCCGAAAAAGAACGAAAGAATTGTTCCTATTACAATTGAGCAGCCAGCAGCTGTCATGGTGACTCAACAGCAACAAGCTGCAGAGCAAAATTCCAACGAGCCAAAGCAGTAAATAACGGACTTTTTGCTGTTTTTCTGAACTATTTCATTTTTTCATAATGGACATTTCATGATTCTTTGTATCTGTTGTAAACTATTTCATATGCACATGTTTTCCCCTGGTCTGTAAAGAATTGTCTTGTAATAAAATTTTTTTGGATGTAATTTCTTGTTTCGTTTTTCTTAATTTGAGTTATTCAATTTTCTTTATATAAAATTTTGATTGTAGGATTAAGTCAATTTTAATGGGTAATTTAAAAGCTATAAATGTTAACATTAACAAATCTAATATATTCTAAATTCGAAAACAGTACGTGAATTTAAATAATTATTTTAATATACAAGCTAAAATTTAATTCTTATGGGAGGGTGAATATTTATAAAGATGTGTAAACATTTTATGAATTTATTGATAAATGAAAAGATATCATATATATTACTTCTAAAGTTTGAAAATATTAATCAAATGAAAAAAAATATATACACAAAGTTGCATATATGTTTTCTAAACTGCTAAATATTGATTTATGATTTTTAGAAATATTTTATATGTGTGTCCAGTTTTTTTTTTTTTTTTTTTTTAACCATACTTTTTATCTATTTTAATTCAAATTATTTTCTATACACTATATTAGCCTCTGTTTTATGAACAGCATTAATTTGAGAAAAATATTTAATTCAATAATGTTTCTGATATTTGTCTTTTTTTTTTTTTTATAATAGCATTCTTGTTATTTTTATATTAATGTTACAATTTTTTTTTATTCACGGTATCTTAGAAAGAAAATTCTGATATGGTTAAATAAAATTAACCACCATTTTCCACACTATGGCATAATTAGGTTTTTATTCTTAAAAATAAAAATTTTTTTTGAGGGTAATTCTAAGACCAGGTATTTTTAGATACAAAAAAATTGCCATGCAATAAATGTTTGGGTAGTTAAAAAAGGTCTAAGTGGAGACGAATCTAGGCAATAAAATATTAAATATCTAATATGAAGAGCTTCACTGTTGTAACCTTCTTTTCATTTTTAAATCAAATGTCTCATTAAATGATGCTAATATTAAAATACTGATAAGTTATGAGGCACTACTTTCATTTGTATACAACTACACAGTGATTCTGGGAAATTATTAAATTTCATTTTTCCTGTGTCTCAATTTTATATTTGTGCAAGTGCTTTTACTCCAATAAAAAAATGATATAATATGGTTCTCAGAAAACAAACAAAAAATTTACTTTTCACAGTTTAAAATTAAATTGTAAATTTGGATTGGAAAGTCAACCCAATACAGCATTTCAACATTGAAATGTTATTTTTATATAATTATCTTTTTATTCCCATTTTTATAATTTCATGCACAGGTATACCTTTTATTTAATGAGTTATTCTCAGAAATTATTGTAAGAATTTTTACAATTCTATAAAGATTTATAATTTTTCTTATAAAATTCGATTCTTCAAATTCGATTCTTTCGATATGTCTAAAATTATAAGTAATAAAAAAAAAAAAAAATTTTGAGTATTTTTTTCCTCTTAATGTTAAGGAAAAACACACTAGCAATCATAAAAAAAAATGCATTAAAAGCTCATAAAAGAATTTAAGTGTGTTCTAGGAAAATATTTATTTTTAAACATCAAATTTTTAAAGAAAATGAAAATGATAATTATGCATAATAAAAGATAAATACTGCTGCGACCAAAAAATAAGACCAATATTCAGTTTAAAATTCCCAGGGCTTATGGAATTTCAATTTTTTTTTTTTTAGTTTGCTGGCACTATCCTTGACATCTGCGTGAAATTTCACGTCAAAATAGTCATTAGTGTTTAAGTTACGCTTGGCTTTTTGTGAGACGCTAGAACTGATTCGGCGAGTTTTGAAATGTCTGAATTCATTGAGCGAAGAACTTGCATTCAATTTTATTTGCAGAAACGTAGAGAATGTTGCAGAAGGCATTCGGTGAGCATTCCTATATCGCAAAGAAATTTTTACAAGTGGTATAAGTGACACTCAGGCCCTAATTAGATTAATGCTTTCAGAAATGAAAGCAGTGATCTCTTTTATACTATGTATACAAAATCCCTCATTAAAAAAAAATTCATTGATGACCAATTGTTTTATCTGTGTACGAACACTGATAAAGTTTTCTTATTTAAATTCGGATGAAGTAATTCTTTGAAAAATTTCAATTCTTTGTATCGCATGTAATCATATTGTTAATAAAACTGTTTAAAAATCTGTTTAACCTATATTTTTGAAATATTGAAAAATCACGAAAGTTTCATTGATTTTTCTAATGCATCTACCTCATATTTCCGTGTATAAGCAGATTAATTTTAGAATTTGTTCTAAAGCTAAAGTACTGGATGGGCTTATATACGGATCTGCTAATCTTGCAGGAAACGCAGGCACTTTTCTTTCAACAGGGAACACGAGATCCATTGCTAAATAAAACACATTTTTATATCTTAAATTTATAAATCAAATATTCAAAATTACGTTGAATTATTTTCGAAATGGTTTTTATTGCTGGTCTGTTACATCGTCATCATCATCGTCGGCGCAACAGCCCAGTGTGGGCCAAGGCCATCTACCTGCTGGTAGATTTCGAGATGAGAGATGCTTTTTTTTTTTACGGGGTAGAGTTGTCAGCTCTACACCCAACGCTCAGCAGTCATATGAGACCGGGACCTACTGCTTAAAGTGGATTCGAACCACTACAAACATCCATGGCACAGCCGGGACTCGAACCCGAAACCTGTGGTACATAGCGCCAGAGCGTTAGCCACTCGGCCATTCAGGCCCCTGTTACATGGTCACCAAAATGAAAAATTTGATATTGGCTAAATGAGCTACAAACTAACGGAAAAGTGTGGTTTTTGAAATTTTCCGTATAAGAAATTCTCTTTTCCACTTATTTCTCAGATAATAAACGAAATCGCACAGATAATAAGACTAAAACTATACCACAGATCATATACAAAACACCAACTGAATGGAAACAATGTGCTTGCTTCAAATAGGGTTACCTGATTTATAACGTTCGACGTTGGCATCTGGAGTTTTACTTTACAGCTATTTGATTGGAAAATATTACACCCATTTTACCTGCTTGGCAACATTTTCGCCCTCATAGCGACATGTTTGAACGTTACAGGAATTATTTTCATTTCGGCTTATATACGGGATTTGAACTTTAGGTCGTTTTTTTAATGAAAAAAAAAAACGCGATCTCGGCTCATACAGGGATCGGTTTATATTCCAAAATACTACTTACTGTGTCCAAAAAGTAAGACCAATTTTCAATTTAAAATTCCTGGGGTTTCGTGAATTTCATTTTTTCTTCCTTTTTTAGGTTGCTGACACTGTCCTTGACATCTGTGTGAAATTTGGCGTGAAAATATTCGTTAGTGTTTGAGTTACGCTTGGCTTTGTGACACGTTAAAACTGATTTCGGCGATTTTTGAAATGTCTGAATTAATTGAGCAAAGAACTTGTATTAAATTTGTTTGCGGAAACGTATAGAATGTTACAGAAGGCATTCGGTGTGCATGCCTTCTGCAACATTCGAAAAGAAATGTTTAGAAATGTTATAAACAGTTCAAAGAAGGCAGAGAACGTGTTCAAGACGAAGAGCCATCTGGTTGACCATCAACCTCAACCAACGACGCTCACGTCCAAAAATTAAAGATTTGGTGCTTGCAAACCGTCGATTTACTATTAGAGACCTTGCTGATGATGTTGGAATTTCAAAAGGATCGGTCAATTCCATTTAGAGCCTCAAATGCGTCAGATCTCGATCTGTACCGAAAACACTGAATGTGCCAGTTCACACTGCATTGATTCTTCGTGACTTCCAAAAATGAAACCCATATCGTTCCACAATCACCGTATTCACACCGTGCGACTTCTGGCTATTCCCTAAACTCAAAAGATCACTCCGGGGACACCGTTTTGAGTCGATTGAAGAGATTCAACGTGAATCGCCGCACGCTTTGAAGGACATCCTACCGATGACCCTTTACATTTCCATTCTAGCATGCCTTGAGGATTGGAAAAAAAAGTTGGCATAAGTGCATTATGTCCGGAGGGGATTACTTTGAAGGTGATGAAATAAATTTGGAAGAATAAATATAGAGTTTTTGAAATAAAAAAAAATTGGTCTTACTTTTTTTGGGCACAGTAGTATACGGTATTTAATATTAGTCATCTTAATAAATTTCAGCTCACTCGCGTAAGTCCTTCATGGTGTTGCAATTTTCACAAACATGAGTTTATTATATATTGTATATTATATACTGAATTATATACTACTATTACTATACTTTATATACTAAATTATATACGGTCGAAAATACCAAATAAGGTCATAATTTTAGATTTTTATCTTACGACAATGATCACTGCCAATATAAAATACTAGTAAGAATAATGTAGCTCAAACCAAATAAAATCGCCTAAATAAATCACCTACATAACTCAGAATCTTTAGAAATAGTTCTTTAATAATACAAAATCTTTGCAGATTTATTATTTGAATAAATTATTATTTGTACTTTTCTACAGATTCAAATGATAAATACAAAAAAGTAAAGATCTACAATTCCAATAGAAACATATACAAACAAAAAAAATAATATATGTGCGTGGCACTGTATTCACACTCGAATAATTTAAAATCTGTGTTTAAATATGAAGAAAAAAATAACTTATTCCTTTCAAAATGTATTTTGAACAACTATTCACTTGCAGCTTTAGAGGCATATGTGTTAGACAGCAATAAATAAGGATTTTATTTTATACCGTGTCTTTTTCTGAACCTTAAGTGAATACGAAATGCAGTTTACCATGCCGCTTTATTTATTCATAAAATATAATATCTATTCTCATGAAACATTTTTGTGAATTCCTTCAGTTTCATAAATTTATGACTGCAAAAAGGGAAGTATTGGATAATAACTATGTAATATTATTCAATTTATGTTGTTCAACTTCCGAATGTAATATTTGTAAAATATTGTTGAGTTCATTTTTGCAGACTACTTTTCATTTTGAGAAATATAATCAATAAAATTGTGTTGCATTAAAAACATTGTAGCTATGTTTCTCTTTTTGATAGCAATGCCTAAAAGAATCCGTTGTGCTGATTATGAATACTGATGTTAATAGTTTCACTTATTCTTACTTATTATTTTAGTATTTATATCAATAAAATATGAAATTTTGATATAAATTAGCAATTTCTTGAGTATTTTAATTTCTAACCTAGAAACTATAAAATATAGGTTGTAGCTAGGAAAAATCAATTATACTTTTTTAAGAAAAAGGTTATAGCATTATTTTTAATCCTTATGAATATGAATTTTATTATATATTAATGATTTTTTTATCAATTAATATTTTTGCGTAAAAGCTAAAATTAGTTAATCATATTTTGTAATATTTATCAATAATTTCAATTTATTTCAAATTCATTTTTAACTGCTTATTTCAGTATACCGCTTCAAATTTTTCAATAAGTGCTTCGTTTTTAGTGCAAAAAATTAAACAAATATTATACATAGAAATCATCTTTATTAAACAAAAACAGTATAACACTAATCATCAGTTTTTGTGGGTTTATTAATCAAGAATTGCCAAAATATTTAAAAATCAATATTACTAAATTGGTTTTATGAACCAAAGATAGATTACAGATTAATATTATTAACTTTTATTATCTGATATTTTTAAATAAACTCCGTAAAAAATGACTCCTTTATAGAAATTTATTTTAATGAATCATGTGTTTATTTAAAATATTTCTAATAAATGCATAACATATTTCAAAATTTTTCTGTAACGTTAAAATATAACAAGGTTGCAATGATTAAATATTGTGATAAAATCTATTAAGATGTAATTATTAAATATTGGAATAAAATCAATTAGGGTACAATTATTAAATATTGTGATAAAATCTTTTAAGGTGCACTTATTAAATGTGATAAAACTTTTAAGGTGCACTATTAAGGTACAATGATTAAATATTGCGATAAAATCTATTAAAGGTGCAATTATTGATTATTGTGATAAAATCAACTAAGGTGCAATTATTAAATATTGTGATAAAATGTTTTAAGATACAATCATTAAATATTGTGATAAAATCTATTAAGGTACAATTATTAATTAAATTTTGATGAAAACATTGAATTTTAATTTTTAAATTCCATCTTTCTAAGTCCGCTTTGTATTGAATGAAGCAAATAAAATAAGAGTCCATAAGATAATTTAGTTTACTTATTATATTTCTATTTATCTTGCTTGCATTACACAATGCGAAAACCTATACGAAAAGAAGAAAAATTAAACATGTCTGGAGGATACCACATGCCCCACAATACAGGATTCCTTCTTACCTTAACTGTATTGGTTTGACTATATTCCGACTCCCCTTGGAATATCTTCTCAGGGATTAGTTTTCTTTATGGGTTTTTCATGGCTTATTTTATACCGAAGTCTGGGACTCGTTTATGAATTGTTTGCAGAAAGGCTGTATGGCTATAGCTTGTCAAGCAAAAAGTTATACTTTACGATATGAAATGCGTCAATTTTAAGGTGGCTTATCAAAAAGACCTCGCCGAATATTATCGTGTGCCCCTGGAGGAAAATATAACCTAGAAAAAAATATTTAAATTTATTGGGATTGATAAAATATTGGAATTTATCGAATTAGGAAATATTTATATTATTATTTTATCATTACATACTTATAAAGGATTACGAAATTTCGAAATAATACAAATTAACCTTTCTGGGAAGTTATTTGAGGCATTTTATTCTTTATTTATTTTTATTATCAATTTAAATTGTTATTTTGTTAGGAAACTATATTATCTTACAACTTATATGAGGATGAAAAATCCTCATGAGTTGAAAAAAATGAGTTTTCTAACTAACTTGTTATATTGTAACAAAATGTGTAAAAGTACTAGTTGTATTTATTTCCTTCCTACATAATTTTAAACAATTCGTGGCACATTTTTAGCTTTAAAATATTAGTAAAAACGCAGCGTAATTTTCAAAATAGAGATAACTTATTAAACAGACATTGAAGCTGTTAAAACTTCATAACGGTTTAACCCTGATGCATATTCACCTACAATTAAATTATTTATACTGCAACTTTTATCTCATCTTTTTAAAAAGCAATTCATGCTAGTCTAATAAAATATAAATAGACGGTTAATATAAATAATGGAATATAAATAGTTTGTTAAATCGATCAGTGATAATCCAATTATTATCCACTTATTTTTATAATAAATCGGGTTTGATCTTTGACTTTATTCGCCTTCTGAAAACTAATATCTTTTTCAAAGGGATGCTAAATGTACTTTGTTTCATGGAGAGTTTCAGTTTTTCATTTTTATAAATAAATAATTTTTAATAATACGCATTGTCACTGTGTGAGCTTCGGATTCGTTTTTTTAAGAAATTCTGTTGCTTTTTACAAATCAGAATTTTTTAAATTTCATTTTTAAAATTTGCATCATAATAGTTTTGTAGAAATAATAAAAGTTTTTGAAATAATATATTTAATATTGTATTAGTTTGCTATAAGTTCATTTTCAACAGGAAATACAATTAAAATTAAATTAAATAGATTATCCTTCACTGTAAATTCAAATTTATTGCAGATAATTCTACAAATTAACGTACCATATATCCACACCCTTTCTAAGCACGTATCAATATTTAATGGACAAGATCTTATTTAAATTATTTCAATAAATATCTTCAAAACATTTAAATATAAATTACAATTTTAATATATGATATAATATAGGTACTGGCACACATAATATAATTAGATACATGCATTCATAAAATAAGAACAAAATTCAAAAACATTGATAGCTCAAAAGCTGTATGTTGATTTTAATCCATTCAATGGCCTGGACGAGACATACAGAATCAAGCTATTCGGGCCTAATGCTCTTAATGGCTAAGTGATCTTTGTAAGCATTATTCCCCTGCAGAATTCTCAAGCTTTATATTTTTTAGAACTGGTCTAACCGTCAAGGCCTCAATGTATGGGCGGTCAGGTAGAGAAAGTAAATATCAAGCTCAGAATTGGCTAATTTGTATACTATTTCTTTTTGAATATCAGAATAACTACAATTTTCAGACTACTTCATATTTGTTGTTATTTCTTAGACATATAGAGTTTAAAGCAATGGACCTCGCAGTATAAGGCAGAAAAATAAACCTAGAATATCCCTGATACTTTAAAGGGTACATAAGTGAAAGAACCATAAGCCAATATATTTATTGTGGTACCATCCATATACTTGAAGGCAATTTATTATATATATTTTTTGTGGGCGAGGAGAATGCAATAAATTTTCATTAAATTTGATGTTATGTCGCATTACACTGTCTACGAGACACTATAACAAGAGACCAGTTTGACATATATGTTTCAGTATTTCACCAGCTAGGATCTTGCGAAAACTGCACAGCATGGTTTCAAAAATTTTAAGTCCTGTAAGTTTTATGTAATGTTGTCTTAAAGATGCCATTAAACAAGATACTTTAGACGAAGATACTTTAAACATGTCTTTCAATTAGAGAATAAAGTAAAATAAAAGTACACTGGATACAATCTTGTTACTGATAGTTTTCTCGATATCCATACAATTATGCAATAAATTTTTATTCGTTCGTATCACATTCTTCAACACATTTTCCATGTTGTTTTTAAATCCCCTATGAGCCATCTGAGAAAATATGTTCAAAACAAAAATATATTATTTGTTTCTGTCATTGTATTGAACTCTTAAGTAGTTAGTTGAACTTATATTAGATGAAGTTGTAATAGATTCTACTTTATCTGTTACCCATTATATAAGGTTGAGCAAAAATTAGCCATTGCTTTTCTACTTGACTTTTCTACTTTTTTTTACTTGAGAATAACTGATCCACATCTCTTTGATACATTATGAAAAACAGGAAATTAACCCGGAAACTAGTTTGGTTGCTGAATTGCCCCTCGTTCTACCCTTTTTATTCGACTATAGCGAAACAAGAAGACATTCGAACTTAGTGCTTCATTCTGTAGCCTAGCCACAATTTATAATAATGTCTTAGTCTATTTAGTACTGCTGTGGAAATAGAAACATTGTTAACTTGAAATAAAGTTAGCAGTGTGAGTATACAAATGTCTCAAATGTAAACTGAAGAGAATACTAAATAAACATCGATACAAATAAGAAATTTTTAATAATCTATTATAAAATTTTACGTTCAATCAATCTTCTGATATTTTCCATTCATAATTTTAAGAAAGAAATAATGTCTCCGTCATAAATTTTGAATGTATTGCTATACAAATATTTAACTAACAAAAAGGCAAAAAAAAAATCCTCTTATTCTAAGCATTAAACTTGAAAGACATTTTGCTCAAAGCCGTTTTTAACTTCAAGGAAAATGGATGAAAACAAAATAAGAAAATCAAGTATTGTTCCGCTAAGATTCAGGAAAAAAAACTGTCATCTTTGAAGTGTTCTTCACGTCAAAACGACATGCAAGTGAAACTCTTAAGAAAATCTACTCAATAAAATTCATTGTTAATGCACTCTTTTCTTTGAAGTGTTTTTAAATAAAATATGAATAGACTATCTCATAGATTAAAATGTAAACAATAAATGAGGTGAAGACAGAAAAAAAAAATGAAACTTTCAAAATATTTTTTGATGAAATATACGATTAATTTTTATTAAAACCTCATACTGCAAAAGTTATTATTAAGCTAAAGACATAATGTTAAAATAACAAATATATATTTTTAATTTAATGTTGATTTAATTTTTATACATATTTTTTATGGTAAATCATAAATCAAAAAATCAGAACTTACTGGGTTTTCTTAAAAGCTATATGCTATTTAATTTAAGATGCAGATTTGATTATACAGAGATATTAACTGAATTATTGAGAATTTTAAGTAAAATGTTTGGGAAGGTTTTCTTATGGATATTTATTCATTATTTGCATATCCATAACTTTAATATCCTAGTTTCATAGAGATGTGAAATTATCAGTTGAAATGAGATTTTACTCTAAGTATATTTGAAAATAGAAGCATTTCGCTAAAGTATTTTGATTACAAAGAATGTATATCTAGTATAATAGAATTGATTGTAGTAATCTTAATACTGAACTAACTGATAGAACAAAGATGATATAATTCATTAAAGATGGTTGATAGAATCTATTCTTCAATCCATTGTATTGAATACTCACATATATTCGGCCAAACACAAAGCCTATATGCAAAACTAAAAAGGCATTTATTTAATATGAAGGATAAATATATATGTTTTCTTAAAAAGACGTGTTTTATTGTGTACAAAACTATCAAACGTAACGCTTTTATACCATTCAAAGTAAAAAATTAAAATTAAAGAATATAATATACAAATATACTCTTAAATTTCTAGAAAGGTAAATTTTTACTGAAATAAATAATGAAAATACAGAAGTTCGAGGTATTTACTAGAAAGCATTTCCTTACAAAGCAAATTTTTTTCTTAATAATCCAAATAGAATATATTCTTGATTAAACTTCTAAATTAAGCTAATTTTCTTCCTCATTACATACGAACTCTTATAGCTGTAAGCTACGAAAACTATTTTCAAACTGAAATACAGAATTAGAACACTTACAACTTAATTATTCAAGAGCTTTTGAATGGAAGTTTATTGTCCAAATACTGCGTCAATCAATAATGCGACCCCAGCACTGAGCTTCCTTATAATCCATGGTCAATTACTCATCTCGTATACCTAATAATCTTCCACATTATTCTATCTATATCTTAATTCAGTTGCAATGGTAAGAGTTTACAAACTAGCTTTTCTGTTATGGAAGAATCATAATTAAATGCCCTGAGACTTGCTTCTCACTGGGGAATAAGAATTTAGATTTGTTCGATAAAATGAGAAATGTTCCCTTCTACCCATTTCGCCAAGATTAATGTTAAAATGAATAGAAATTGTTTGCATTCCAACTTGCTAATCCTAGAATTATGGTAAAAAGCAGTTTAATTGTTTTATTAATTTTGATGGTATGTGTAAATATCAGTACAATTCTTTCTTGACTTTAAATATTTGAATTGTTTTGATTAATTTAGTATTTTTTAATTCATTTTTTGATAAAGTTTTCATTATCCCGCTAAACTTTTAAGAAATAAACACAATATTTAAAATAAATAATAATATTCTTGCTGTTTTTATATATATATTTACTGATTTATTCTGTAATGTTAAGTACAAAAATTATACTGATTATTTATTTATTATATTTATTAGCTACCAGACACTTTAGATAAATAATAAATGAATGTAATAATCTCTTAATTCTAGTTTAAAACGCTTGACACAAGTTTTTATCAATTCAATACCACACCATGTGGGCTTCATATGATGCAACGTTATATTCTTAATGTAGCGTAAGTATACAGCAAAAAGAAAAATATTTTATAAAATAGTAATATCGTCATTTATTAATTATTTCATCTCATTACTAATTTTTGTAATCACTCTTCTTTTTTAAGCCATCTTTTATTCACATATGTCTGTTGCGATATTAATAACTTTCTCTGGGAGTTTAAAGAAATTATTTCTTCTACTTCTTCATTGGCTTAACATCCCCATGGTGACCCAACGCCGTCTGCCAACTGGCAGCTTTGGAGACAGGAGATATTAAAGAAATTACTTACTTTTAAAAAATTATCAAATAAAAATTTCCTCGATAACTGTAAAAAAAAAAAAAAAAGAACAATTCTAGTAATAATCGCCATCAAATACTGCTTATTTTTTTTATCAAACTAGGATTTACAATTTTTGTTTCAAAATTAATTAAGTATGGTGAAATAACGAAATACCGTAGTATGCATAAAATTAATTAACGTTGTTCAAATGGCTTACTCAATATTCTGATTTTATTGAAAATATGTAATAACGCAAGTGGTATTCCTCATAAATTATTCTGAAAAACGAAACTTACGGTTTCATTATTTGCCTTACCATACCTGTTGAAATAAAAAGAATTTATTATTTAGATGAAAAGTCGAAGCGATCGTATTTCACCGAAGTTTATGTTCGTGCCTGGATAGCGCACGAGAATCAAAAAAAGTCCTCTAGAAATAGTCTGGAGAGCACACGACCGAGAAAAATCTTTCAAGAAAGACCTCCCTTAAAGTCGTTTTGGGAGTTACGTGATGAGGTCCACTTAGAAACGCTGTGCATTGATCGTAATGGAAACTCTATGCAAATTAGTGTATCGTTTTCAACTGCACTCGAGCGCTATCCGTCAACTTTTATTCATCGTCCACTTTTGTCACGCATATTATGGACTTCCTAAAGTCCGCATGTCAATTTGCCAAAGTGCAGGCAGTTTGCAGTGACCAATTAGAGCGAGAGACTACTTAAGCAAGTATTGTTTCTCTCTTTATGCGAAGCGCATAGCTACTCAGTTTCTAGGTTTGTGAGAAGACGATTTATATGGACGGGATCTTTCAAGTCTTAAAGAATGGGCCACACGCACTTCAGCAAATAAATTCTAATAGCTGGAATTTCTCTTTCCCATTTTGGGACTCGCTCTAAGATATTCAAATTCCTTTAGATGAACATTCCCGACTAACGCTTTAATGATTTGTTCATGAATATTCAATGGAAAGTATCGGGACCGTGCTAATTAGTAATGTTTGTTTGATCACTCCCGGTGATATCTTCACACTTTTACTTCTTCCAGAAATATGTAGTAATAAATAGCAATTGATTGGATGTTGGGAAAGCAAAGTTTTAGGACTCGAAAAGTCTTAGTTGGATAGTTTAACATTTATAGTAAAAATTTGTGAATTTATTGTTTATAAGTTACCATGTGGATAAAAAAATATTGTATAGTTTTCAATAATGTTTTTTTTTCTTAAAATTTTTTGCATAAAAATAATATTAATTGATATTTCATTCATCTTATTTCTGAATTAGTAACTACAAATTGTATCATAAAAAAAAAAATTATTCAGATATCAAATAAAACTGTTCCCTACCTCTTTACATAAAAATAAGATTTTGGCCATAATCAAAAAGTCAAAACTTTATTTCAAAGCTTTTAATAATGCAAAAGGAAACAGGAAATATGCAAAGAATATTTCGAGAGCACCTGTAATAAACCATCCAAAAACTATTACTGAAATAACGAGATTTATGTTGTAGAAGAATTCAGATCCCCGTATGAACACTTCTTTAAAGATCATATTAGTTGTACCTCAAATGACGCATGAGACAACTTTGAGCTAACGTTGTTTCGACCCATTCACGAGAAAGTGCATTCCAGGGAACGATCAAAATGTTAAATAGGATCTACTTTTATGAAAATGCAGAAAAGAAGCGAAATCATATTGCTATCGATCATTTTTATGGAAGAAAATTTCAAGGAACTCTTAGAGAGTTACAAACTGCGAAACATTGAGGCAGTGGAAATTCTTTCATATGCCATTTTTTCCCCGATATACTTCTGGAAAAATATTCAAGCTAAAAACATTGAATATAAACTATAAAAGAAAACTTCAAACACATAAAATAAAGGGTTTGGAATATTTTATTTATTTTTTTAGGTAGTGAAAATCTAGGATGTAATTTATTTCTTGCCTGAAGAAAATAGATTGTGATTGGTTACACCCCAAAGCCGCCTCTGTTGTTTACTTTAAGCCTTGGAGGCTGTGGGCAGGCTTTAGGGAATAAAATTTTCCGTCTTTGTACCCTCAAAATGTTCACTAGACTGTAAGTAAACTCTAAAAAATAAATAAATAAATAAAAAATAAATAACGCGCGTGGTCGTGAATTGATATATAAAATAAAAAGCGTATTCACACGCATTTATTCGAAAACATGGATATGTTTTGTTTTTTTCAAATATTGTTGTAAAATAACAGTTTAAAAATTTTCTTTAAAGAAAAACAAATTTTTAAATATTTATAATATATAGAAATATTAGAATAATATTTATATTGTAATAATATTTGTTTTTAAAATTTCAATTATTAGAATAACACAATAAATAACTTGCCATTTTTGCATAATATAGTATTAACGAATGGCTTCGTAAAATAAGAAACTCACGAAGATATATATGGTATAGTTAATTTCTTTTATTTTGTAAACTATTATTTGTTGTCTAATATTAGTTTTATTTTATTCAATGAATATCTAAAGTAAAACAAAATAGTTATGATTCAAATTTTGAGTCAAAGCAAAGCTGTATATTCTCGTTATATTATGATTAAAGATTATTGTTTTGTGTATTTAGGTTGCTCTTTGTTGTGGATTTTAAGTAATTCAGTTTTTATCTCTAAATTTACTTTATTTTTATCTGTTGAATATAAAAAAGTACGCATCTTACTTGAAAGTTGTTTTGTGATGGTAAATGTTGAAAACAAATTTAGTTTCATTGTTAAATGCTTAAAATACTGTTTAGGAATAAATAGTAAATAAACCTAATTTATTTTCCATCGATCTTTGGTATTAAATTGAGCATGAGCGGGAACAATAAATTAATCAAGGACATAGCATATAAATAAGCTCATAAACATGTCAGATTCAAAACATTCTTCATAAAAAATACAAAACATGTAATTAACTCACATAATATACTGACTTGGTCATTTTGATGCTAGTAACTTACGATACCATTATGGCTAACTATTTGCAAACTTTTAAGCAGTATTTTTTTTGTTGTCTCAATTGATAATGATAACGATGATTTCTATCTCTGGAATATAAATTTTATAGATCATTTTTCTTTTCAATATTTTATGAAAAAAATGAAACTGATCATATACTTGAATGTTCCGATTCCCACTTTTATGTCTCAATAAACACACAATAAAGCTCGTTGATAGTGTTTGAAAAAAACTAGTATTAACCCTTACTCGCCATTACACAGCGATAATTAACTCGCATCACGAACATTGAAACCATTATGGAATGCATTGGCACTTTGGCGAGAAAACACATTTCAGATCTGCCAACTAATGATTGTACGTGTTTCTAATCTACTTCGCTTCTGTTAGTACCCCGTGAGGGGTTGATGGAAGTAACTCCGCCGATTTCCTGACCCAGTTTTGGACATAACTAATGGCAGTAGAGCTGCTGTCAAGCAGCTAGCTCCATGTTACTTTCAACCATTCTTGTCATGTTAAGCTACGAGTGAGATTTGACTGTCACTGCACTTTGTGGACAAACTCGTTTCTTCGAGTTAAAGAAGTGCGGTGATTTGTTTCCTGTTACAATCGATGCAATTTCTCGTTCACTTGGTAAAAAAAGTTCCGTAGAAATGTTACTAGATTGAAACAAGATTTAACATGCAGTTAAAGCGTTTTTCAAAATTTGATATCGACTTTTAAATTTCCGATATAACTGAATATGTCATCTGTAACATTAGTGCAATTCGATTTTTATAATTATTTAATAAGCTTATGAATGTTAAAATAAGAATATTTTTGTTTCTGTTTAATATATTTAAAAACAACTAAATACTCTCATATTGATTGTTAATCCCGAAGAATACAAACTCTAGATCTCATTGACAAATAAATTAATAGTTTAAAAAAACTAAAAATACGCTTTAAGAGTTAATCAAACTAAAAAGCGAAAAATAATTGTTAACATAAGAATAAAATGACTTACGAGAAAATGAATGTCACTGTTCTAAAAGCGTGGGGTGCTTTGTATGACATTTTTAAATTAAATCTGCATTTCGGAATGAAACTAGTGAAAATTATAACCATTGATATCGAGCACCCCACGCTTTTAGAACAGTGACATTCATTTTCTCGTCAGTCATTTTATTCTTATGTTAACAATTATTTTTTTTAGTTTGCTTTTTAAAGTTTTTTAGAAACTTATTTTTTACTTTTAGTCTCATTAACTCTAAAAGCGTATTTTTTTTTTTATTTTTTTTAAACTATAATTTATTTTTTATTTTTAGTCTCAAATTAACTCTAAATAAATTTAATATAAATTTATTTTTTACTTTTTAGTGTTCAGGTTTTTTTTTTTTTTTTTCTTTGCAAAATATAATTTATTTTTCATTTTTTTTTAGTTTCAATACAAATCATTTATCATTTGCTACAAAATACATTTATTACAATACATTTATCATTTGCTACAAAATACATTTATTACAATACATTTATCATTTGCTACAAAATTACATTTATTACAATGCAGTTATCATTTGCTACAAAATACATTATTACAATACATTTATCATTTGCTACAAAATACATTTATTACAATACATTTATCATTTGTTACAAAATACATTTATTACAATACATTTATCATTTGCTGCAAAAAAAACAGTCTTTAATATGTACAGATGTGTTAACAGTTGCATCTCGATTTAGAAAACATATTAACAGATTTCTATATTGCCAATATAAACAGCGAGACATAATGGTGTAACTTTATTTGCGAACAAGTATTATAGAATATTTCGTAATCGAATCATTTCATCTAATGCTTCACTGTTACATGGGGTTCTTCCTGTTAATTTTGAGCAATCAAGTTCTTCAATTCGAATACCGTGCAAGGATCTTGCACGACTAAGCGCTACATAAGCTTGTCCAGCAGCAAACAGTCGTGAGCCTAAATAAATGACTGCATGGTCAACTGTACAACCTTGCATCTTGTGGACTGTCGATGCCCAACTCAGGATTAATGGCAACATTCGTCTCTCAGCAGTCCCATAGCTGTATTTTGCTGGGAACTGTATCGATATTGGTTTAATTACGTGTGCACCATCTGAACCAAAATCGATACGGACTGACGGAATGTCTTCAGCATATACTTGGTCCCTGCGAAAATTTGTCCAGATAATTTCTGTAATAAAACCCATGTTGCCATTTACTAAACCTTTTGACACGTCAATGTTCGACCTTAACATCACTTTAGCTCCTACAAATATTTTCAGTACTTCAGGAAGACCTCCTGTTTTATTGATATCATTAGGTATCACAGAATCTAAGTCCTTATTGCCTAAATTTCTTTTAGCATCAATGAGTTGGTCTTGTGCTTTTATTGTATAAATAACTGTCCCTTTATCCTCAAAACTCTGGAGCACTTTTTCGTTATGTCTAGCAACTTGGTCATTCGTTGGATAGATCCTTAATGCTTTCTCAATCGAGAACTCATTAGATGTATCTGTTGACACTTTTTCAAGAAGAATTTCAAAATGGCCAGACGTCAATTCTCCAACTCTTAGGGCGTTAAGCACATCTATAAATGTCGTGTCTCCTTGTTGAAGCATGTTTTGTTTGAGTTCAACCAGACGGAATTGCGGCCACAAATGTGTAGCAGGCTTCATGTGTTCTGGTTGTCGGAAAACTTGATGCCCTCGAACAGGTGGTAACTGCATTAGATCACCAAAGAGTAAAACATTTATGCCTCCAAAGCAAGCGTTGGGGCTTTTCAGCTGTCGCAGACGGGAGTCGATCATGCAAAGCATCTCATAAGGTACCATAGAAATTTCGTCTATGAACAGAAACTCAACGTTTTGCCATAATCGACGCATTACTCTTAAATAATTACCAGTAAGAAGTGACATACTGACAATAACTCCATCTTTTGTACTGGTAGTTTTAGCAGACGATGTAGTGTAGACCCACCGATCAACCGTGCTGCAACTCCAGTGAGAGCACCAACTTTCACCACCGATTTTCCATAACATCGGTTAACTTGGTTTTTCAATAGATTAAAGAAGAAAGTTTTCCCGGTGCCTGCTCCACCAGTTACGAAAATTTTCTCTCGTTCATTGCCATCATTAAGTTGATTCTTAATACTCTCTGTAATAAGAATGAACAATTGTCTTTGATCAATATTCATAGCCTGTTGTGCACTCTGAAATTGATCATTGCTCATTTCTGTGTCTGGTAATTCTTCTTCTTCAGCTTCAGGATTTATAATCTCTGGCTGTTCTAAAATTTCAAAGGCATGTACCTGGATGAATGCATTTTCAAGCTGTTGGTCCCGCTCTCGATGTTGGCGCATATGTCTACTCGTTTCCTTCAAACGATTCTCTCGAGCTAAGAAAGCTTCTTTTTGCATTATCGAAACCTTCAAGTAATTCAGTTTCCGAACGATAAGGCATATATTGAACAAGTAAGCTGTAGAAAAGTTTTCTGGATCCGATGTTGCTATAAAGTATGGAACCCCTGACAACTGCAGGAACATTTCTCACAACCATTTTGCTCCCATCTGACAGCATGATGAGTGGACGACGTATGTGTGGTTGTTGTTCATAGGCATCATGATCAATACTTTCCTCGGTTTCACTTACCTTTTTCGGATAGAAAGGTTCAAACAGCATTGCAAACTCTGTAAGGCTCATGTCCGCAAAAGCGCAGTCAGGATGTTGTAACGGGCGTTTTTCATATCTTTCAAAGATATTACTGTAAGATCCAGTTACGTGTCCGCTTTTGTCGAATTGCAATACTCTGTAACGCTGTTCTGGCTTTCTTGTGTTCAGGAAAATACAACTTCGCGAAGTGTCCCGTAATGGGATATGACAAAGTCGATACGCACATTCTGCAGCTGATACTTGTCGCTCATGAAGAATCTTCATACATATCCTGAACAGCTTGCATGAAATATCAGACTCTTCGCGTTGAATTTGTTGTATTGCTTGCGCAATTCCAGAATGTACACCTTCAGGTTCTGCTTTCGATAAGTACTTTGCAATATAGTACGCTATCGCTTCGTTTGATCCGCACGGCTGAATATCCATGTTACCTGTCCACAGTCTCAATAATTATGGGTGGAAATTATTTACCCAAGCATCTTCTTTTCGACGCTTAAGTAAACAAATTCTCCCTCCATTACGGAGAAAATCATCTGAAGAATGTGACACTATTCGTGTCTCGTCACATTCTTGACGTGGAAAGTTGAATCGACATCTTACAGAGGTATTATTTTTTGTACAAGTTTGTGTATGTCGATGAATTTGACATTTCTTGACAAGTTCATAGAGCTCTGGATCTTCTTCTTCTGTAGGTATCTTACAACAACAGTTACGATCAAGGAGAAGTTTCCCTTCCTCTGTATCAAACTCTGGATTAATTTTCAATCCAAACTACCATATGAAGGTGAGGACTGCCACGATTCTGAAATTCAATACGCCACCAATGGTCTGTCACTTTTCCGCCAAATACTTCATCATTGTTCTTAATAAATTTCATTAGAGCATTTACTCTTACCATGAAATGTCGATTCAAAATTACTGGGTACCTTTCGATAAGTTGTTGAGTCTCATAAATGTCAAGTGTACTTGGATCAACATCAGGCCTACCATCAGCAATTAATAAAGCTTTTCGTTGGTCTAACCAATTGAGATCATTTGAACTAAATGTTAAAAAGTAGGTTGGAGCTCCTAAACATCTAATTTGAGCTAATAGCTCGTTCAAGGCTGATCTCCAATAGGCTGCAGAACCTCTCAAATTCTTAACATAAAGATGGACGTCTTCGACTGCTCCTTCTTGATTAAAAATTTTCTTGCCGCATGCTGATATAGTGCTTTTAATTCGATAATATTCAAAGAACGATAAGGCCTAAAAAGAGATAGTCGTTACCTTGAAATCTTGTGTCGCTTCCCAAAATTCTGAACTGAAAGTAGTCCAATGCTGTAATTTTTACAGGTCTTCCCTCTTTAAAACCGTTTTTTCCATAGGGAAACAAAAAGTACCAGGCAAATTCTTCTGCTTTCAGTTCATGATCCACATTTACGATATTGTCTTTCGTTTTACTGGTAATTTCATTAAGGTTTCGTGAAACCTGTATTTCATCTTCCACATTGGGTTTCCCCACTTTTGATGAAATTTTCTTAAAGCTCAAAAAAGGGAAGTATGTTCATAAATAAGCATTTGTATGATGATTCATGCGAAAAAATTTCCAATAAGGTCTCCTTTATGATTATCGTACGAAAGAAGGATTAAAAATTATTCAAAGAAAAAAATAGTTTCCTCTTAATTTAAAAAAAAAAGCTACACAAAGTTTATCTCTCTCTCTCTCTCTCTCTCTCTCTCTATATATATATATATATATATTTGTGCTATATTATTTTTCTTATTTGACGAACTTTTGTGAGAAGTATACGGTTACATGGAAAATTTAATTAACTAAAAAGAAATCAAATTAAAAGATATTGTAAATCAATATCTTTTCCCGTTGTTATTTGTTGAAAACTAATACCATTCTTTCCAAAACTCGAAATTATCTTCCAATTCATTGGTTCTTGAAAATTTTGTATAGTTTTATAAGTTTTGTTTGCTGCAGCGTTTTTCCTCTGCGTTTCAGAAAATACCCTTGTTAAATAAAATTTTTCTCAAAATTTGACTATCGTATAACTTGATAAAAAACATATAAAACGAGATGAAATATTTGTTCTTCTGTATTCACTAAGGGCATTAAAATAAAAAGTCCTTACTCATATGATAAAGTGGTTTAATTAATTTAAAGTGGTTTAATTAATTTTTAAAGTGGTTTAATTAATTTTTAATCTTTAAAGTAATAACATGCTCTAGAGATTTCTAATTTTAATAAAAGGAATTAAATAAACCAGCTTTTATGCGATTTTTAAAATTAACTTTAGTCGAATTTTTTAAAGCGATATTTAAATTGGATTAAACAACTAAAGTTCTACTGTTAGTTCTGAAAATTTGAAATTAGCTAATTGGATAAAAATTTAAATGCATTGTTTTGTAGCATGCAGAATTAAGTCCTCAGAATTTTTTTATATTCATATACTTAAGAGAATGAATGTGGAATATGTCATATACTTTTGAGAGCTCATATACTTAACAGAGTATATTCATATATTCATATTAGTATATTCATATACTTAAGAGAGCTCCTGATTTCTATTTCCGAATTTATGCAATAAAGGAATGAATTGTTGTCAAATACCCTGAATATAGTTTTAATGGATCATTATTTCCATCGCTGAAACTTCCATCACCCTAAATCCTTTTCATTTTCCTGTCAATTAATATTTTTATCTTGAGACGGGACAACTTTCAATTCATTCCTCGATTCAAAATTCATAGTCTTCAAAAGTCTTTGAAAACTAGTACATAGCACTTTAAAAATAACATCTTATACCTTACATAACACCACCTGTTGCAGTTTAATTCACATTAACTGTGGGGACACAATTAAAAGGCTATTAAGTAAGAAATGTTAGCTTTAATTTTGTTAGTGCTAATACAATTAATGTCTCTTATAACAACAAATTTATATTAGAATCTGGAATCCCAACTGAAGCTTACACTAGTGAGTGACATTTATATGATGAAAAACTGTTAATAATAAAATCCTAATCATTAAAAGCAAAGAACTGGCTGTATATAAGCACTGATATTTTTTATTCTTCATTGTTTTCCAATTTGTTTTAGCTCGTTAAATTGCTGCTTATGTAAAATGTATAAAAATTAACACAAAAAAAAGAGAACATTATTTTTTCACTTTATAAAATTCATCCTTAAAAAGATTAAACTAAAAATACAAAATAAACCTCTAAACCGGCATTCCATGAACCAACTTACATTCGAATGTAATACCTACATTAATTGAAATGAAATAAACTCTTTTTATATCCTATTCTAATTTAATCTCTTTAACTAAATGCAAACGTTATACTCCGTTCGTTCTTAGCTGCAGCTTATATAGATTTAGAAAAGGTTCAGGATCATTTACAGATGGCTTCATAAAGTACTGCTATATCCTTGCTAGAGCGAACACTGCAAAAATACTGTTAGTCTCATGAATTCAGCTGGGTATACTTTTCACTCACTTGCCGATTCCTTTTATCGAAAGTAATTGCTGGCAAGCATTTAAAAGCTCTCTATTCATCCCCCTGTATGCATATAACACATTCATTAATTCGTAATTTATCACTAATGATTAAAAATGACCTATACGCGGTGTTTTAGTATATTCGTTGTTTTCCAGTTTGGTTTAGCTCGTTGAATTACTGTTCATATAAAATGAATAAAAATTAACATACAAATAGAAATCATACTCGAAAAGTTAAGCTAAAAACATTAAATAAACCTCTAAGCTTACCTTCCATGAAACAACCTACATTAATTGAAATGAAATAAACTCTTTTTATATTCAATTCCAGTTTAATCTCTTTAACTAAATGCAAACTTTATACACCGCTCTCTCTTAGTTGCAGCTTATATAGATTTAGAAAAGGTTCAGGATCATTTACAGATTGCTGCATAAAGTACTGCTATATCTAGCTAGAGCGAACACTGCAAAAATACTGTTAGTCTCATGAATTCAGCCGTGCATACTTTTCACTCACTTGCCGATTCCTTTTATCGAAAGTAATTGCTGGCAAGCATTTAAAAGCTCTCTATTCATTCCCCTGTATGCCAGCACCGCATTCATTCATTCTTCTAATTTGCATACCAGCTTTGTACTATTTCAATTTGGAGAAAATCCTCCTCTTTATCGAGAGAATTCGAAGCACAATCGGAGGAATTCGAAAGGAGGTTAGGGACGATGGTTGATTTTTTTCTCTTCCCATTCTGCATGTTTAATTCATTTTACTAGAATTAACGACAAATTGTTCCTCCATTTTCCCATTACTGCTACTCTTTGAAAGTAGATATACAGTAATAACGGCGGGGGTTTGATTTTAAGCTTTAATTGAGCGACTTCGATTCTGATTAGAAACCGGCATTATTATCTGTGGTATCTATGCATCGAGCGTAATTTTCATTAATCTGCGATATATTTTTGTTGTTGGAACTGTCTTATGGAATTCGCAATTTCATCTATTTGTGCCTTTTAGGCAATAGGAAAAGTAAATAATTTCCGTTTGGGGGATTGCGAGAATTATTTGACTAAGAAAAATTCAAACGGAACAAAAAGGAAGATGAAGCCTCGTATTCAATAAACATTTTGAGCAAGGAAGAAAAAAGTACGAAAGCAATAACATAAACCTAGAATTGCCTGAACCAATGTCAATAAAATATTCTAATCTTTCTTCATTTTGTATTGCGTTTTATTCTCGATGCTGCTGTTTAAATAACCCTATTTAAAGCAAATTATTCCTCAGTTTAATTAAATAGATAAATTTAATAATCGGGTTCTTTTAAAAAGTCGATTTTATATTAATAAAAAAAATTTCAGTAAGCATTTTCCTATTTTTAAACAATAAATCTTCTCGAACAAAAGAAATCAATAATTTTCATTATTTTCTGTTAAATAATGAATGAAATATTATTTATTTGGATAATGAAGGAAAAATTCATTTTCAATGTATATTTTATGGGTCCTAATAAATTTATAACCAAACAATTGTCACTAGTTTATTTTTATATTCACGACAAAATATTCGCAGTTAAATAACACTGGACTATAAAAAAACTCTTTCTTTTGACCCTAGGATTTTAATGAGTAATTTTTATATTGTTTTTTACACTAAATTTCAGAATCAAGGCTGTTTTTTTTGTTTGTTCTGTGAGATTTTTTATGCCAGTTACCTAAATATTTTAACGTTTAATTCGTAACGTTCACGCTAAGGAAATTAATTAATGTTGAAAGTATCTAAAAGCTCTTAGTTGAAACTATTTTGGAATCTTTTGCGTAAAGGGGGCCTTTTTTATCGTCTAGTGGTAATCTGCAAGCATATGTGAATAATTTTCTTGGTATTTGTGTTCTGTACTTCAAATGTCTGGAAGAAATACGGCTATTTTCAATACCGCATCCAGAAGCAATACAGGTGAAAATATACGAAAATAATTTTATTCTTGCCTAGAAATGTTTAGCGCTTGTGAATCTCAGGAAAGAGAATCTCAAAAAAGAAATCCAAGTGAGAATGTAGGAAGTATATCTTCAGAAACATATTGCCTCTTATGTCTTCATATGCTTTCAGCATCTGATTCACCCGATACATATACTACTTGTCAGACTATGTGTTTCCTAAAATTGTTCACTATATTCTTAAAAGAAACAAGAAACCAATGCATAGTTATATATATATATGAGAGAGAGTTATCCTTCTTTTTTCAAAAGATATATATTTCATCAATTTCTTCAATTAGATGATTAAGCCCGATATATTTGCTCACTAGAATTCATTTTTAATTCTTTTTGTTTCACTAAATGTCTTCTTGAAGTACAAAACTTTTATTCCATTTCTGTTAATGTCTTTCACAAATATTTTCATCAAGTCTAATTTGAGTGTGAAGAAAGGGAAAACGTATTTTAGATCAACATAAATGGCATTTATATAATTTTTATAATATAATAAACATAAATGTCATTTATATAATTTTTATATTATAATAAACATAAATGTCATTATATAATTTTTATAATATAATAAACATAAATGGCATAGTATAAGTTTTATGATCTCTGCTATATATCTGCACAAAAGCAATACAATTTTGTGTAGTAGCTTAGTGATTACCGTTAGGTCCTAACACAAGATCCATACGATTTTTAATACAGTATCTATATCTTTACATGTTTCTCTCATAAAAATAATGAATGCTTATGTAACTAACTCTAAATTTATTATTTTTGTGCATAAAGCAAATTTTGGGTTAATTTTTGATTAATTAGTAACCAAATGCAATTTTCTAAATTATAAGCATGTCCCTAACTAATTAAATACTATTCTAGTATACTATATATTCTCCTTGATGAATCAAAAACCCTTGATGTTTTCATGTTGATTTCAAAAGTAATATATTGGAATTCCATGATCAAAAGATACTGCAAATTAAGACAAGATCCTAAACTTCTACTTGATGAATTTTAATTAATTTCATTAATAATCTCATTCAGCATTTCCTTCGGTCAGTAAATCCGGCAAATTAGAAACGTCGAAGCTTGCATCATTTTCATCATCCTGATCGTCTTTCTGATCCTCTTCAATGCATAGATTTACATTTATATTGGTTATCCGTATTGGAATAACATCACTGTGAGGAGATGAATTGTATTTTTCAAACTGCTTTTAAATCTACTTGTGATTACCTTTATTTTTGTAATACAAAAATTTCATTCGGAAGAATAATATTATGGCTGTCTTCAAGCCACGTAAATTGCATTTTCAAACTGCTTTTAAATCTACTTGTGATTACCTTTGTTTTTTGTAATACAAAAATTTCATTCGGAAGAATAATATTATGGCTGTCTTCAAGCCACGTAAATTGTAAATGGTATATACCGAAAACTGTTTGCCCGTTCCGTTAGGTTTACACATGAAAACAGAAAATGGGATACAAAACTCTTGTCCTAGTCGCCTAATTTTAAATCAAATGAAAAATGGTTTTCTCATATGAATAAACAATGCTATGTTCTCTGAACTATCTTTCAAATTAACAAAAAACCTAAAAAAACGCATAATTATAAAAAAAATATACTCAGTAGCAAGATTTTGATATTACTACGGATTTCGTATGAAAATATTTTTAGAATAAAAATAATTTTTGTCTGAGATAAACTGTGTGTTAACCAGTATAATTAAAATCATTAATGATAAAGTCCTTTAAAACCTAATCAATGTTTTGAAAAAAATATATTTGCTCATTTTATTACAAAAATTTTTTTGAATAAATTTAATTTGATTTAGTGTGTTAAATAACCAGAATAACACAAGTGTGCATAAGTTTTAGATGTAAAATATGATTAGAATTAAAATAATCATATGTAATCAGTTAATATATGTAAACAAACAGATACTTAATCTTAAAAAAAAATCGATGTTTATTTTCTTTATATCAATCTCGTTTATTTAATGAATTTTTATTAGATATTTAAGAAGATTTCATTATCTGAAAGTTATTTATCTAAAGATTTCATTATTTAGAAAGTTATCGAGGTGCAATTTTTCTCCTTGAGTATCTATAAGAAAGGAATTCGTTACCTAATTCTTGATATTTTGATAATTATCTTAACAGAAGTAGAACCGCATGGTATCGTGTATTATATCTGAGGTGAAATAGTTTCTACAAATATTCTTGGAGGTCACAGAGTATATTACGCAAAACTAATCAACCACTCCTCAAAGGCGGTTATGGTAGGCAGAAAACCATAGAAAACCTTATCCGAAATCTCAGGAGAAATAAGGAAATAATGAAAAGAGTGCTTTAGGGCCAAGAAGTCTGTAGTTTTGATTAATGGGAAGAAGTAAAAGAATGATAAAAAGGGAACACTTTGTTAGTTTTTTTAGTAATATATATAAAAGTTGCTTTTGAAAAATAAGCATTTTATTTTCTAATGATGCATAAAAGATCAATAAATTATAAAACTTAGTCAAAAGTTTTAAATTGTATTGTGATTAATAACATTTAAACATCATAAATATTTTTAAATTTTAATTATTCTTTGAATATGTATATTTAATAAATAACTGCTGCTAATTTATAACCATGATTTTCTTCTTTTGAAATGAAATATTTTTAAATCCATGCACGGCAATGAAATAATTAAAAATTCTAGCTCATAGAATATATCAACGGGTAGCAATCGCGCATTAAATGTTAACATCTGTGACTTGGGAAACGTCAACTGATGGAGATGCATACTTTAATACATCTATGGAAGAAGCGATAGAGATTCCTCATATCATCCTACCATACATTCAGCCAGTTGCTTCTGTAAATTGTCCTCATCTTGCGCTGCACCAATGTGGTAGTGTACCATATTCCATACATGTTAAATTAGTGACAGGTACGATGCCTTTAAAGAAAGGAAGATAATCTAAGAAAGATGATGCCAAAGGTATATAATTAACAGCATGGAAGCAATCACAGATATGCGTGCTGTATGAGCCCGATATTATCGTGTAAGAAAATGTTCCCATGCATAATGTGTCATAAGAAATAACACAAATGGCCGTAGAATATCATTAGCGTATCGTTGTGTTGTTATAGTTGTACACATAATAACAAAAAGACATCTGCCATTGTAACACCTCTCCCCATTTTACACAAAAATAATCGCAGAGTACCTCAGTAAAACAAACGTTGATTGGCCCCTCTGTCTGGCTCCTCTTCATATAGATTCAATAATCATCTGCTTCGTGACTATGGAAAATCCATCCTTCAATGCCCTGTCATGCAGTCTTCTAACAGTCTTGATAATCCAGACGGCTCTGTTTATGTTATGGAGTTAAGGGCAAATACTTTAAAGGCATCTGTGAGCGTACCTCCAACCTCATCCAAGCTCCTTATGATGATGGAAGGTATCATGGATGATGTAAAAAATACTGTATAAAGTTGGATGGTGGACAATCATCTGATATAATCTCGCATTTTCATGCATCTTGACCTATGAACCTTCGTTCCACTGATGAGTTCCTTTCAATAACCACTGATGTGATTTGATAAACAGTGACCTTACGGTAGAAATGGCGGAATATTCTTCGGTATCACCGGCCAGCTTACTGAATCCCGACTACGAGATCATGTTCGGTGTAGTTCATAAAGCAGTCGACCAGGTTTTTAAAGGCATTATTGGTTGTGTCTCTAGAGAACTGCAACGATACTACAACAAAAAAATATCTGAAATTGTTACTTGTTTAATAATATACTAGTAGCGAAGTATTAAGGGGGCTCTATAACCGTTAGTATATCCATTAATTTCATATTTACTATAAAGGAATCTGCATATAAAATTCCAAAATAGTTGGATTTTTTAAGGATGTTTAATTTCAAACTCCCTATAAAATTAGCTTAAACATGCATTTAAAGTTTAATAGTTAAATATGCGACTCCTGCATCATCAACAGAATTCTTGCAAAATATGAAATGAGAAAAGCTCATATTTCGAAATATTCATAACTATGTATATAGCCTAAAATATATGATAAAATATATGACTGCGTATATAAGTTAAAATACAAATATAGCTTAGCATTAATGGGAGAAAACTATACTTTAAACAGTCTAGGGAATTTAGAGATATAAAATTCCTCTACATAAAATATTCATCATTATATAACACTTTTATTACAAAAGATTTCATTTAAACTTCGTAGTTCCATAACTTTACAATGAGACTAAGAGAAATTGTTGTTAATAATTACATCATTTAAATAATTACTTTCATAACCTATTAAATGATGTTACCTCACAAATTAAAATGCATTTCTTAAGGTACCTCATAAACTGTTAAAGTCGTCAAAATTTAAATATTCAAGCAATAAACATTTTTTCTTATGTTCGTACTTAAACACCACTCTTCCGATTGAAATTATCCGAGATGTTCTGCAAACTTTTCTTCGTATGAATAAATACGCACAAAAGTACAAAGTTTTGAGCCTCACTTGAATAAATATTCTAATATATTTAAATGCAAATGCGATATTTTTATTAAATATGCAATTCTACTTCTACAAAATTCGAAGTATAATCGTTTCCCTGAATCCAATTTAGTATGCCAAAATGGTTAGATGTTTGGGAAAGATTCATAACATACTTTTAGGGAGAGTGTCTTTTAATGCTACTTGAAGAGAAAACAGATGGGTTCTTTTCAAAAAAAATTCAATCATTATTTATCTGCAAGATTTTTATTTGCTTAGATATCCTTCCTTTCCTTTTATGATATATAATAATGAGAGCAATGCCTGATCGGGTTTCCAGCTGTATTTTTCCATTGATAAACAACTGGACAAAAAGAGATCTACCGATCTTCCCTGTGGTATTGCTGGAGAGTTCAGGACTTCAAATTAATCACGAACTGAGAAATAATGCATTCTGAATGGATCTTCTCTGTAAAAAAAAGGAAAGCATTGAATCTGGAGAGACGCCAAACGTCCAACTTTGGGACGAAGTTCTATTTTAGTTGTTTTGTAATAAATGATTTGAACTTCTTTTTGTTGTATTACAACATTTGCGTAACCATTGTTGTTCTGAAACCCATATATTTCGCAAGTTAATAAAACTGAAAAGACGAGAAATTACTTTTTGTATGTGATTGTGTTTCCAAGGGTTATTTGAATCACATTAGAATATTTGTGTACTACAATATTCAAAATAATTAAAGAACATAAAATTCGAAGTGTTGTAGACTCTTCCGCTATCTTGCGTATTTGATAGCATTTATTTAATAAAACTGCCAAACCTTAAGTAAAATTTAACTATTTAAATTAAATTGCACATATTAATTCAGATTAAAATTATTTTTAAGGTCCTCCTCGTACCAAGTTTAAATTGATTTTTCCATAAAACGAAATGCTTAAGAAAGAAAATTTCTTTTGAACATATACCCGGACTTATACTTGGAAATTTTTTTGAAGAAAGAACCTTAAGAAAAATTTCTAAATTTTTCTCTCCAAGTTACATCTCTGATTTCTTTTTTATACGCTAGTTTCCAAAAATTAGAAAAAAATCAGAGAAACATTACTACAAGCCTAAAAATAATAAATTTTCTCAAAATAATAACATAAATAACACTGAATCTGAATAAGATATGTAAGTTAGTGAAGCTGCTGTCATTTAGTGGCATTGAGAAAAAATCACTCTTGGTTCCCTCACATAGAAACTGAGTAGTGGAATTTCAAGATAGTCAAATTTTATTTATAATAATTCGACATGACTTATCTAAAAATATATGCTGCGGGAATTGTATGTACAGAAGCTTGTCAGAACCAATCCTCTGATGCAGATTGATTGAGCGTAAGTTCTTCTATAATTCATAGAATGTAGAATGCATTTCTAAAAAATAGAATCAGCTTCTAGAAGGTAAAGGTGAGGAATACATAGAGTTACAACTGCTGTAGATGACTGCTATTTACTGTTAACTGCAAGGAGGCGCAGAACCACTATACCAGCTAATCTCAGATCTTCTCTTGTAGCAGCCACTAGAAAGCATATATTTAGATCAACTGCGCGCAGATGGCGTTACGAAGGACGGTTGTACGTAAGACTGTGTATACCCCTCCCACCGTGCCACCGAAATGAAAGATTTAATTGAGCATGTACTTATGCTAATTGGAGTGGAAATCAATGGGGGTCTGTACTATTTACTGATGGGTACAAATTTGTTTGCTAAGAGAATCAAGAATATTGGTCAGGCGGATGACAGTCATATCCAAGAAAGAGATACATTTGAAGGGTTCAGTGTAAGTGTACGCGTGAATGCAACTCTGACCGGTATACAATCCTAAAAGACACAGTTACTGCTCAGTTATATAGAAAAAAACATTTTTGGTCAAATTGTTTGACCTTACGTAGGTAAAGTAGGTGGCTCCTTCATCCCACAAGACGATAATACTACACTACAGAGTTCTAATTCTGGTGAATTACCTTCGTGTAAAGTTGTGTATATGTGTTGATCAGCATGCTTTCGAACATGAACTCGATTGAGCACGTTTGTGTTGCTTTAGACAGAAATATATATTTATTTAATTCACACCAAACAACTCTTCTGTGTCTTGTAACTTCCTTGACAGAGCATTAAACTTTGCTGCCAAATGGGTTAATAAACGCCATAGCTTTAAACATGAAGTGTCATTGTCATACCTGTATATCTGTTAAAGCTGATTTGAACATTGAATTCAGATAGCATATTTTTTTATATGTTTCCAAATTGTGTATTAAACAAATGTTTGCATTGTATAAAACAACATTTTTAGAAACCATCCACGTTATCAAAGTATCATTTTAATTTGAATAAGACGAGAAAAAATTCCATGTTCATATATGAATTCTTGAACACCGTTTTTTCTTTAAACTATATTTATAATACGATAATGCAATTTATTAATAATAACAATAGAATCTATTACAGATATTACTATTTGTATAAATATTTTTTAATATTTATCTAATTCTTTAAAAACAGTGGGTATCAGTTATTCACACTTTTCTAATGAACTTATTTCCATATCTGTGCAAAATATATTTTTCGAAGAAAGTTAATTCAAGCGTGTTTTGTTTTCAAATCAATCTGTTTTAATTTATCGCATTCAGATTAGATATGATATAAAAAACTATATTCCAACATTTGGTAAGACTTGGTCGATTGAACTTGTGTTCCAACATGAATAAGCTGACCAGTGATAAGCCGAAATCAACCGATCACACTTAA
Organism: Caerostris extrusa; assembly: GCA_021605095.1. Classification (NCBI taxonomy): domain Eukaryota; kingdom Metazoa; phylum Arthropoda; class Arachnida; order Araneae; family Araneidae; genus Caerostris; species Caerostris extrusa. The sequence continues at coordinate 22,208 of BPLR01006928.1, read as the reverse complement.
GGGAAATTAATTGTGCGTTGCCTATTTATGAAAACCTCGTTACTTATTAAAGGTCCAACACTTCCGTGTTTCATTCCGATCAAAAGTAACAACATGACCTATCAATAAGTTGTGTGTTAGAGTATTGATTTTTGGTAACAAATTGGTAGCTAACACGGCATCCCCTGATAACAAGGCTCTCAAAGTTCTGGCGAAGAACTCGAATTGCAGCCACTGAGGGTATCTTCGAAATAATGGTCTTCAATTTCGTGATTATCACGCTCCGTTCCTTCATCTGAATATAGTCTTGTACGGCGAGTCGAAAAGCCCTAAATGAAGGGGCTCTAGAGCCGACCGCTTACTATGCTAATGATCTGTCCAGCTGTTTATCAAAGTCGGCGGATAATTAATTATGCCTGCCGCAGGGATGACGTGAAATTGCATTTGTTAGAGTGGTTCAGGCCCTTTTCCCTTTGATATCGATAGGTACCGGACAAAGGGTTCACACGCAGATCAAAGTGGAGATGCTAAAAACCCATTTGCGTCAACTCGGAAGGAAAGCTATCTGGCTAGTCTGGTTTATAGGGTCGAGACTTATTAAGTGACTTTTACTTTTTGACTTGTTTTCAAACAATATAGAACAGCTGTTTGGTTTAATATCTGGCGAGAAAAAGACTGTTTATTGTTTGTCAAAAAAAAGAATTTTAGCATTATATGCTGTGTTGTGTGTTCATGTTATCATAATTAGACTCAAATAATAACTCATCTTGCCCCGCAAATAAGACATAAAATAGTGTTTGTTGCAATGAATCAAGTCATTTTCTCGTTGATATTTATAGTACTGGTCTAAAATTATAAAACCCATGTGTGCCAATCCGAAGGGTCTCTAAGTCATCTAGTGTGGTTTACACATGGTAGAGATATTTCTAACTCTTGTTTTCAGAAAAAAAAGAACAGCTATTTTTGTTTAATATCGTACTAACTGAAGATTGTTTATTTAATACATATAATTTTTATCATTGTAAAAATCGATGTAGTATGTTTTTAGTATCGATGATTTTGTGGTAGTTTTTAGATTTGATTACTATTGTAGCTTATATACAGGTTATATCATAACAATTCTGATACAACCTGTATATTTTATTAATTGATTGAGGGACTTCAAATATCCTTTTACACCACAATACTTAACGTATTCGTTCATACGTACAAGTACTATCTCATTCCAAATTGATGAATACTCTAAAAATACCAAATATGCAATGGTTCGATATATTTCATTTACTTTAAAATATAAATGTAGATATTAATTGATATTTAAATATTAATTAATTCAAACAGTGTCTAGAACTATTCTCAGAACTAGCACTATAATATGATTATGCAATTTCTGTTCCCAAACTGCTACCATTTAATATTAAAAAGTGGGCTGAAGTGAGTGACTCTCAAATGGAAAGTATAATCTCAAAATGGAAAGTACGCTTATATTTGCATACAAGTCGTTATTTAATAGCAAAAATTAATTCATAAGGTAAATGGTCGAATTTCTTTAATGGAAGTCATGTTAAGACGTAGTATAGTGTTGAATGTTCTTCATATATAATGACAAAAATTATTTTAAATATTGGATAACTAATAATTTAGAAGGGATCTTATGTAATAAAATATTTATTTAAATCTGAGTCATTTTCTATAATTTTAAATATCACCATTAGGTATTAACCATTAGGTAAAAGACATTCTATTAAGTTTTACTTCTTCGTTTATTATTTTTTTTATGCTAGAGAATGCTTTTGTACTCTCAATTTTATTTTCAGCTCAATTCTAAGCACATTTCCATTGTATGATTATGTTTTGTTATTAATGTGTAGCAATTTAAATAATTATTCCGTTTCATCAACGAGGAATTATTATATAAGGCTTTTATCAATCTTCATTAATAAAATTCACTATTTTTTTATTAGAAGGCTTTTTTTTTCAAATAAAATACGATTTTTCACAAAAACAGATAGTGCACTCTCTATTTTGAAAATCACTGTATTTATATGTATATAAAATAACGTTATCTAAAGCAAAATGGCATTATTGTTATAATCTAACAGCTATTCTAAACTATTGCTATTTTAATCATAGAGGTATACTTCCAGTTACAGAAATTTTTCAAATGAGGCGGTACACTGAAATTCAAGGTTAAGAACATTTGCATATTTTGTTGATTTTATTTTTACATGTACTGAGTAAAGAGTAAGATGAATGTTTCCAAACAAAAATGCAAATCTCTAGCATAGAATATCTTAGCGCATGCGTGTTTTGAGTGGTGTACATAGAGGAACAGACTTTAAAAGATTACTTGGCAATCCCGCTTTTCTTTCGCTTATAATCTTCACTAATATTATTACAATATTCAGTGAAATTCAAAAACAAACAGTTTAAATGAGTAACTATAAATGTTTGATGGTGGAATAACGTGGGGAATCGGGGGAAGATTGCAAGTTCAGAAGTCTCCAAATGAAGATTAGTAGAGGTTTATGGAAACTGTTTAATGATGATGAATCCGAGAAAGAAAGTCTGGCCAAGATCATTAAAGAGTTGCGACGGTCGACATTTACGTGTTTCAAAGAGACGTAATAGGAGTACAATAGCTTCTCTCTCGGCCTTTAATACTGTCTTAGGAGACCGAGTTTTAAGATTTACTGTTTACAGATGGCTGCACGAGAAAGATAGATTTGCCAAAAAGACCTACTGTGTATTTACCGTTATCTTTTGTGCGCAGATAGTAATATTTAGCATTCTCAGAGAACATCCATTTTGAACTAGTGGCAGACCATTCTATTCACTGATGAGTCTCGGTTCAACCTAACTACTAGTATACAATGTAAATAGTTCATGTAGAAAGAACCGGACATATACTATCTGTTCTTCAACCTCTAAAAAAAACATTATGAGAGGAGGTTAAGTGGTCTGAATAATCACATTATGGATGCCATCAGTTCTTCTTGTCTTTGCCAGAAACTTTGTTAAAAGCCCTGTGATTGTTGTAAAATAAGGGAATGAAATCTTGGAGCTCTATATTTATCTTTTCAGTTGTATAAGTTGAACTTGTATTGTATTGAAGATATTCACCACATGGATAGATACACCATATCCCCAAACCTGAATCATATTATAGCATGTCTGGGATGTTATCGGGGGTAATTACAACTCGCTTTCCACCTCTGGGAATCATCCAGGACACGAAAACATACTTTCTGGAGGCGTAAAACTGATTTTTCCAAGAACTCATAAATATGATCTATATAAATTCACTTTATGAAAGCCGTAAGTGGGAAACATAGACAGTCGTGTCGATATGGGTGTAGATATGCATTTGTAAATATACATTTTTAAATTGAAATAAAACCGTTTGTAATCATTGTATAATTCATATGTTGTGGTAATATATTTTATGCTTGTCTGTTAGAAGGAAGTGCTTATGATGGTCTATAGCCCTTACTGAATGCGAATAGGACCTGGTCAAAGAATGGTCAGTTCCGAATGAAACAGGTCCTTTGTTGCAACTGTATGTATATGATATTTTTGTGCGGTGTATTAATTGGCGGAGTCTTGTGAAACTTCAAAGCACAAGTGGTCAATTCTACGTATTACATTACTGGCAGAGCGAAAGTTTATTAAGGCCTCTATGACATGTAAAAATATCTGCGCTCGTATATTTAATGAGGAGGTAACTCCTCCGAACGGAAAATGAACGTTTTTGGTGGTGGTAGATAAGCCCAGATATTTTGGATATATGCGTCGGTAAGGGAGAAATAAACCTACTCCCTCCGACCCTTTTAAGTATCAGCATCTTCCCTTTCCTCAATGGAAAAATCTATAGGCCCAAGGACGGATTTTTAAGGGAAATCCAGCCAATAATGAGTCAGGAGAGTGTGGTCTCGAAAGATATAAAAGGTGTTAAAGACATCACAGAAAAATTGGAGATCGGAAAGAAACGGCGCGAACCCCGACTCAACGATTTCTTGCCAAGATCGGAACAAGAGGCTTCCTGCTAGCAATGGAGATGCAGACAGCCAAAAAGAGTCGTCATCCTAGTGGTTACCCCTTGCAGCCAGGACCTTGTGATAAACTTCATTCGTCTTGCCGCCCCATTTCCCTTGCCGCCCGATGACAACACGATCATCAATGCATGTGAGGGAGTTTTGCTTAAAATAAACTTTTTCTAAAGCCCCACTTAGCCAGCAGTTGTGGCATATTTACTGGGAAAGGGTTTGGGCTAGATAACCATTGAACAGCAATATTCTGAGATGCTAAGACTCACATTTCTTTTATTGCAGTATTATATTTACTTATTCAGGTATCTGATTCATGTTTTTATGGATATAATTTGTTCTGACATAATGTGAATTGTATGAAGTATTCATCAGCCTAATTTGTAAATAATAATAAAAATATATTATTTATTTTAAAACCTTGAAATTTCATTTGATTTATTCCATGTTTATATCTTTCCCTCTCCAATTATTTATAAGTTACTGAAGGCTTTCGAACCTGATACGTGGTAAAAGTAATTGCAGATATTGAGTTAATGAAGCAAATTATCGGAAGGGTTGTTGGGTATTTTTAGTGTTTTTTGAATAATTTGGGAGTCGTATTAACGTATTCTGCCTTGGTATGAAGAATTATTATTAGGGTTTTTAGCTTAAAGTCTAAAACAACACCACAACTCCATGTTAACGTATCTTTGTGTTTATATATTGTAAACCTCTATTTTAAACCTTCGACACTGAAAGGTTTTATACACGTAATGAGTGTTTTTGAATCTATGTTTATACCAAATTTCTTTAAGATATGTTCTATAATGCTTTAGATAATCAACCAAAATGTATTTTTTTTTAATTTTTGAACACCAGTCTATCTTAGAAGCTTCGGTAAATATAAAATTTTTTTGCATGGTCTCTTGAATTTTAACATTACATTTAATGAAAATGTTTTCACTAATATGTAAAAAATAATAATAATAATAATTTACGTTTTTTTATATGTCAGTTCTAGAAAAATACTACTATATATACAAATGAATATATAGAAATACTTTAATTACGTCGAATTCGTCGTTTTTTAATGGTCATATTGACCACTTCCCTGCGAGCAGCCCAATACAAACTAGCCTTGAAGAAAGTATGTCTTGTGTGCTATACCGACGAATACTTTTACTCATTTAGCAATACCCAGGGGGGGCACGTGTAGCTTGAAGATATGCTACGGGCGCGAGTAACACTACCCCCACAAATCTCTACAGTCAAATAAGACTGGGACATACGGTTTAAAGTGGACTCCGAATCACTACAAACATCCATTGTACCGTCGGGACTCGAATGAGAAAAATGTGGCACCGAGAGCCAGAGCGCTAGTCACTTGGCATCAGGCCCTTATATAGAAATATTACAAGGAAATATACAAATGAAAATTTAAAGTATGTTAGAAAATTATTTATAAAATGTTCTTCATGAGATAAAAATATTTTTAGAAGCAAAATGTAGTCATTTTGACATTATTTTGATTGCTTGCGTATTATTTTTATTTATTTAATATGAAATAAATATTAAAAAAGGTTGAATGATCCATTGGTTTAAAGAATACTTATTTTAATCCTCACTATTTCAACTGTTTAAATTCGTTTTCTTTTTCAGTATATTTGCAATGTATTGCTTAGCAGCAATATAAATCTCCCCAGGTTTATCTAAGCATGTCAAATTTACATTTATCTTGATTTAGGATTACTTAAAATGATTTAATCTGTTTACTCATAGTGAAACTTTATTTACCAAAGATTTGCACTGTCGTCTTGATATATTTTTTGTTCTGAACTTAATACTTTTCAATAATGCAACACTCTGTTTTCATGGTTTCTCATATTGGATAGCAGCTAACAACATAAATATTATTAAGGAAAAAAAGAATGAATGTTTGCAATGTATATGAAGTCTGACTGGGTAATTTTAATAAGAGTACTTGTAAATAGGCATCAGCTGTTCCTACACGGAATTTATACAAACATAAATTAAGGGTAGGAAAGTGAAAATGTAAAATTCGTTTAGATATACCCGTCCTGACCATAGTGCAGATTCTAATTCTATATCAATAAAAATTAATTTTACTGTATTAAACCATTTTCACAAAACTGTGCTCTTTGTATGAAATTTGGTCAATGGTAATATTTTTCTAGGAATAATATTTGAGGAAAAGCATGTTTTTAAATATTTTAAGCAAATTCTGAAAATATCGTTCATGTTTACATTTACTCACTTAACTATTGAGCAAATTTTTTTAAAAATTTAGAAATTAGCTCAATGAAAACAAATTGAAGAATAATTAATAAATAATGAATTTATGTTAATTTATGTTATGAATAATGAATGAGTTATTGTTTCTTGTTGCACATTTTTGGCCCATGGCCTACAGGCACAGTAGATTGATATTTTTTTGTCAGTATCACATGATTCTTTTGTGGTTTGCAGTAAAAAACACCGTAATCCTTCTAATCTTTGACTTCTATATAATGGTTAAGGAGTTCGACATAGTTTTTTTAAGATGAAGGGGAAAAGTGATGTCTTCCTAAGACTGCATAACTGATCTCATTTATGTCATATTGAGAGACAATTGAAATGAGACATTATCTCCCAATCCCCACATAGCAAGCTCTTTTTCAAAGGAATGTCTGTAACACAGGCTAGAAATGGGAATCGAACACATACTATCACTGGGTCATAAGTGAGAAGCACACTGCCTTCTTAAAAAACTGATTAGTTTTCTAAGTTCAATCTCCCATCATCTTATTTGTCTATTGATTTATTATTTTTGAAAGTCGTTTTTATCATGCTGTAATTTTCATATAGATCTCCATATAGTTTTGAAATAGGTAAAACCTACAAAAAATACGCTTCGAAAAAGCTTTTCTAAAAGAAACTATGAACAAAAGTAACCAATAATAATCTAATCTATCAGCGTATCTTATTACCGACTATGTTATAGTTTGTAACCAACTGAGATTTCTCGAGTGTTAAAATCGTTAGCACAACCGATTATGCAAGCTACATTGAGTGGAAAATTGTTCACTGAATGATCTAACAGAATCGATGGAGTACTTGAGTTTCCTCAGAGAATCTCCTAATTTTCTCCTAATCCATTTTTCTCCTGCTACAGATGGATAGATATAAGCACCGTCTCAGGCGACGTTAGTGAAACTATTGTTTTTGATGCACCGAATTAAACTTCAGCTCGGGCTAACAGAAACCAGTTATAGACTTTTGTATAGGAAATTTCGATGCGAAATTAATAGTTACGGTAGGTGACTTATTGTAATCAATAAAGTGTTCAATACAGAAGCTCGTTAAAAAGATACGCTTTGATAAAACTGTAAATTAAAAATTTCACAACACTTTGTTAATGTTCTATAGCCTTTGTTATTTACTAATTGAGTAACACTGAAGCTACTTTTTGATGTTGTAATAGTAGCTTTTCATTAAGAAAGATTGCTTATGAATAGCATATTTCTTCAGGAGTTAAATGAAGTGTAATTAAAGTTCCACATACAAAAATAAAAATAATTTACATAGAGCTGCATCATTATAAAATATGACATAGTATATGATAGTATGCATTAAGTTACAATAATTACTTATCTTAATAATGATGATATTGTTCCATAATTTTATAAATTAGTATCTCTTTGTATAATAAATTTATGAAATAGTATTATTATGCATGAATAGTAATAGTGAGTAATGGTAAAAAGTGTATTAAGCAATTCAAGCCATATAATTTCATTTAAAATTTCTAATTACTAATGAATAAACAGTTTCTATTAGTATTATTCTTAACTTGAGCATTGACATTGAAAAAAATATATCTAACAAAAATAAAAGTAACTACTTATTTGTTTCATTATATATATATGTGTGTGTGTGTGTTCATTTGAATTAATTATTGTCATTTCTATAAAATTGGGAAATTGTGTGGAATGCAAATGTTTAATATATTAAAATCCTTTCATAGAAATCGTCTTTTGCAAAGTATAATAGTGATGATATATCATTTGAATTTATAAGCCAGCAAAATTAGAATTCTATATTTTATTACATTGAAATATTAAATTTTACGCTGTTATAATTTAAGTATACCATGGCATATCATATTCTCATATCACGCTTATAATCATTTTTTATTATTTAGTGTTGTATACTTTTCATCTCACTTATTCTTAGATTGGTTAAATAGTTTCAAACAATATTTTCTCTATCTTTATATTTAACATATTTTATAATTCCTAACTGGAATTTTTGTTCTCATCAAAATATTTTTTATAATTTTACTCCCCGTCTTTTTTAACTAGTAATTGGCTACATAGCCCATAATACTGAGGTTATGTATGAAGAAAGTAAAGAAAAAAGGTTGAAATAGCTTTTTTTTTACTTGGAACTAATTAATAGTTAAAAATAAAATGGAAACTCCTTCATAAATCTAAATTTCTGTCTAATACTTTTGCTCTTACATTGAGTGTTAAGTTTTTTTATTTTACTTTATTTTATTAAATAGAGTTTAAAAAATATCGTAAATTTTATTCCATTTTCTTTAGTACAATTTGAAAAGTGACTAGCAATAGGTGACATTAAAATATATGAATTAAATTATTTTGAAAATAATTAAAATCTATTTAATTAATTTAATTTTAAATAAGTTAGATAGCTGGTTTTAATTCTGCTTCTTGTTATCATCATTTGAGCACATACTACGAACTTATTCAATAGACAAAAAAAAAAAACATTGCAGAATTACGTTGTTTGTACTTTCTTTATACAGAAAAATCATTTACTTCATTAAGATTTTTAATTTTTTTCACTGATTTATTCGAAACACACGCTAACTATTTTTTACTGCTGTCTGCCTTGTTTTTACAACTTGCATAATTACTGACTTGTAAAAATGTCTGGAAGTTCCCTACTGATTTATTGAATTCAAAATGAAAAATATTTAAAGAAAATGTAAATAATTTAGCTTAATCTTAAAATCCGTTTTCTGAATTCTTTCATTCATAATTTTTTTTACTTTTTATAATTTATTTAGTGAGAAAAACAATTAGACGCAACTTTTACAAAAATATTTAATTTTATATGCATTTTATTTTAAAATGTTCTTTTAAAACAGATTTAAAATGAGATAGAAAAAAAACTATCATACAGAGTTCATTATAATTAGTATCTGAGCGAAGAAGAATTCAAAAATAAAAAAAGTATAGAGATTTAAAATATTTATTTAATGAACTTCTACGATTTTTTATTTCCTTTCTTTCAAAAACAAAAATTGACATATTAAATTTCTTATAGATACGTAAAAAAATGAACATATGAAAGAGATATTTTATATATTATTTTTATATGAATTTTTAATATTGCCAATTTACATGAATTCAACATGAATTTTTACTATTAACAATCTAATCTTGAAGAAAATTAATATATTTTGCACTTTTATTACTTTTCCTCTTCATAGGTTTAAAAAGTTCTGAAATGTAATTTTATTTTTGTTTTTGTATTGGAATAAATTTTTCGTTTTCAAATCATCAACATTTATAATTTTATTTCTTAAATTAAATGCCAGAAATGGATAAAATTAAATCTAATTTATATTAAATATAATTTAGATCTCAAATAATATTCCTTATAGTAATTTATATATTTTGCTCTAAAAATAATTTCTAAGAAAACATTCAGCGATTATCGTAAATTCTTTTCGTTGTATTTTGGAATTTCGAATTACCAACAATTGATTGAAATAGCTTATAAGCCAATTCATGTCAAATAAATAAACGTTTGAAAATATTTAAGCTAAGAATGAAGCATTTTAATTAAATAATAAGCAAATAATGAAGTATTTTAAAACAAATAATAATAATAACATCAAAGGCTTTGTAATTTATTTTTCTTTTATAATTGAACAATTTAAAAATACAAAATAAGCTAAAGAAGATCTAAGCTAAGAATTAAACATTTTAATTAAATAATAAGCAAATAAGTAAGAAATTTTAATTTAATAATAACAAAATAATTAATCATTTTAAAACAAATAATGATAATAATAGCAAATGCTTTGTAATTTATTATTTTTCTTTTTGAATTGAACGATTTAGAAATACGTATTAAGTTGAAGAAGGTCTAAGAATTAAGCATTTTAATTAAATAATAAAGAAAATAATTAAATTTTAAAATAAATAATAATAAATAACATCAAATGCTTTGTAATTCAATTCTTCTTTTAATTGAATTTAGAAATACAAAGATTAAGCTTAAACATTTTAATTAAATAATAAACAAATTATTAGCATTTTAATTAAATAATAAAAACAAATTATTAAGCATTTTAAATAATAAGCAAAATAATTAAGTATATCACAACAAATAATAATAATAGCACCAAATGCTTGGTGATTCATTATTTTTCTTTTAATTGAACAATTTAGAAATGCAAATTTAGCTGAAGAAGATCTAATGATCCACATTTGTTAAATTATGAAGATAGCATATTAGTTGAATGAAATTAATTTAATGCAAGCAAATATCTCCTTTGTGTTCCTCTGCTTAATATAATACTCAAATACTGGAAATTTTAAGAGTCTTGGCAAAGTTTCACGTTCATTTGGTAAGGAATACTTGACTCGGTTTGCAGTTTCTTTTAAATAATAATGGTTTTAGGGCATCAAACTACTATTTGGCTGCTTTCATTGCAGCGAATACTTCCCTGGGAGAATTCAAAAGAGATTGTGCAAATACCACTTTTTCCGGGTTTATAGCATTTGTTAGAAAGCTTTAATCCGACTCGCAGTGCAATTTATTTAAAGATGTTTTGAGCTGAAGAGAAATTCGAAAGGTTTCTTTAATTAGCATTTGTTTAGTTCACACAGAAACTTGTATCTTAATTAGATGTTAGAAAATCGCTACTACAGTTCAGGCTTGTTGTTTTTCCAATTAAATCCAGTATAGAAACTCACTAATTTTATAAGATCAATTCCAATTAAGATCATATTAGCATGCAAGTAAAAAAATTACTTATTTTATTCGCAGTGTTTTCAATTTAAAGGTATTTTTATTTCTGTAGCTGCTTGATCAAATTATCTGAAGTCCCTATTCCCTGTAATAGACGAGAGGTATTCATTATCAGACGCGTGAACTCCAGGCTCGAAATTGGGAGTTCCTTGTTTAAATAGTTTGAGAGCTCTTAATGATTCCGAAAACTGGAGTTTTAGTAAACTTCGGAAAATGAATTAAAAATAGCTTTTTAAGGAAGATCCATTTTAAACTGGAAAGTATATTTGCTATGTAAAGGAAACCTTTTGTTTCTGCATTTACGTGTACCTTTTAACAAACATTTATTTTAATGAATATTACTATAAAATGTAATAAAAATAATGAATTTGAATGAAAATTGTATGAATATCTTGTAAAAATAATCTTATATCACGATTATTTTTTTTTTTTGATTGTAGAATAAATCTGAATTACTTCAATTTTGATTTTATAGTTAATGCACACACAAAAAAGAATCTCCAAATTGGAAGCTAATCAAAGAAACTTTATTTTACTCCACACCTAACTGTTGTAATAGAGATATGTAGCCAACTCCCTCTACCAATTAAAAAAGTGGTAAAAAATAAAAAAATATATTAAAAACTTAATGTTAAAAACTTCCAACAAAGAAATTACAAAATTGCATCTTAAGATAGTCATATTATATAACATATTTTTTCTAGCATAAGCATCAGTGAAACAAAAGTATATATACAATAGAAATGAAACAAACGATGGTCATAAGCATGATATGAAAGTATGGTATGGTATGCTATGGTATGCCATGCTATACAAATATTGTGACAGCATTCAGTCTTTTCAATATAAAGTAACAAAATTTTATTAAAGTGACGAAATAATGGCAGAAATGAAACTTAGGAGTTAATAATTACAAAACACGTGTTCTGGAATTTGCAAGCCTTTCAGTGCCTCACTAGGTGGCGCTACCATGTTGTAAAACTTGATTCTTGCCTGGACTCCCTTATGAACTATAACATTAACTTCAATAAATAGTTGAAGCGTTAATGTTATCTACGTCCATAAGTGAAGTAGAGTTCTTAGACCTCCTAAGAAAGATAGCGTTTCAAAATACTGAACTACTAAACAAAGAAGAAATAACGCGTCGCTATACCATACAGTTATCTGATTTAAAACAATTTTGCACAGGGATTAAAAAAAACATAGTATTCGAAACAAATGATTTTATCAATTCGGAAATCATACCAGAATATGACGAGAAAAGACATAGTTTAAGATTAACTGTTTTAAATTTGTTTAAATTAGACTCCTGCCTAATTTTACTGTGTTGATTAATATTATCTAATCTAAAAAACGACTCTCTTTTTTAGTACTCTTTTCGTTTCTTCTATTGGCTGATTACACTTTTAAACCAGTGCATACTTTTACTCTTGATTAATTTGGTTTTAAGAAAACACTAAATTATTTAGTACAGTTTGGCCAAATATTACTCTCGTGTCATTCAAGAATACCTACCTATCTACCCTCGAAAACCTAATCTAATACTACAACCAAAACCAAAATTCCAAAGACCATTTAACCTCAAAAAAAATAAAAATACATAAAAATAAACAGAACTCAAAGATACAGTCCTTAATAAGAAAAATTTAAAGCAGCCACTTTCCAGTTCATCACAATTTTAATCAGAATCCAAGCCAGCAGAAAACTCCCTAATTTTAAGTTGTAGTAAAATATACCGAAAAAGATGTGATTTTAGGTTAAATTATTTAAATCGAATTAAATTATAACTTAATTTCTAATTTTGTGACATGAGTATTAATATTTTAAAGTCACCCTATATCAAGTTATTTTTAATCAAATCACAGTTTTAATTGTTATGAATTCCCTCACTTTTATCGTTCAACTTCTGGAGATTTTATAATTAGTTTGACATCGCTTGACCATAGTTAACTTGTTGCACTATGTTGCACTTTAACAGTGCACGAACTTGCACTGTTAAAAACATCAACTAGCTAATGGTTTAAACCACTGAAATTTGTCTTTGAAAAATTTGGCTGAATTTTTGAGGGAAAACATTTTAAATTTATGAAAAATAATAATTTTAAATCCAGTCTCAATTTCTAATTTTTTAAATAATATCGGTCAAATAGACAGATTTATAATATTTATTGTAAGTTGTTTTCTCTTTTTCACTTGCTTGCTTTTTAAAATACATTATTATTGGAATTATTTCACTTTTTATCCCAAAAATAATTTAATTAATATTATATTAATAAAGAGACGTGATAAAACCAAATTTTATTCAACAGATACTGAATATTTAAAATTTAAACTGCAATAAGTAAAGATAACAGACAAAGTTTTATTAAAATAATTTTACATTTTTTTTTTTTTAATTTTTTAAAACTTTATTATTTGAATGACTAATTTTTGTAGCTATAAAGCTTAATGTGTTTTAATAGGAATAAAAAAAAATGTTTTACTTTGTAAAGCAATTTTGATATTGAAAATCTTTGCTATAAATTAACATGCATTTAAAGATTATTTTCTTTAATTAATACACCATTTAATATATGTATACAGATAACGTGTATAACAACCTTCCTTGTTTGTACTAAAGTCAGTTTTTCTCATTTAAGGGTTTTTACTCATTGCTTTACTACTGTATTCTTACTGTAATTAGAGAGAGCTTCATTATCTGACTTTCCATCTCAAGTTTCTGTGCCTACCAATTACAAGCCCCCAATACCACTATATAATAAGAATTACTTTGAAAAAAATACCGGTAATCACAAGCTTCAGGCTATGCTGTGGTGCTCAACTGTCTGTTTCAGGAACCATTCTAAAGATAGATGCTTCTCATTATTTCTGAGTAGGCCCTCATTTCCTTTGATATTTCCAAGACAATTCTCTTGGTCATCATCCTCCAAGATAACTCCTCATGTCGGAACGTGATGCAAATACTGACACTTGTGCCATTCATAAAGTTTCATAGATCTTAACCATTCATAAAGATTCATAAATATATTCATTTTCGACTTCCTTTTTTGGTTACCTCAAGTCTCTTTCAATATTAAACCTATCAAAGAAGGTGGTCAAAACGGTTTCGATATCAGACCATATGAAATGTATTTTTAAAATTATTTTTATCCTTGTTTAAAATAATAATAAAAACTTTAAATATATAAATTCTAGAACAAAAAAGAACTACGCATCAGAAAGAGTTATCTAGTTATAACAGGATTTCGTATATAAATGCAAATTGGTTCAACATATAATTGATTAAATTTTGGAAACCAATGAACAAATGATTATGCTCAAAAACATCGCAAGTGAACATCCGGATGGCGTGTTTCAAATTTGATTCCATCGGATCACTTTGACAATGCCAAAGCTTTTTATGGCAGTCCGTGGATAATATGAACACATGCCAACATTTGAGAGGTGACGGACAATTGAACTAAAAGTAAGCAAGATGTTCGAGTACGAAATCACTTGATATTTGGTTTGGTGATGCCAACGTTTGCTGGAACGGCAGGAAGTTAACAAAAATAATTTAACCATAGCAGTACACAACAGAGACAACAGAACGCAAGGATAGAATAATCATCAAAGTGGCTTCCATGGCATCTGATTCTTCCTTATCGACAATCCAACTTGTAAATGGGACACCAATGAACTCAAATACTTTACTAGAAGACTCGAGAACGGTTTCTGAGCTAATAGCACCTATTACACTGCATACTGACAAAGTGCTTTTGTAGTGGTGCAGTACTCGTTCAACCTATAATCTACCTGAATTGGATTTTCCAACGGTAAGTACTACTTCAAAATGATGCTAGACGAATGATTACTAGTGCAGAAAATTCTTTACACGTCCAAGAGAACGATAGGATACTTACCTAGCTATTCCCCACCACATAACCCTACAATCGTCTGAGGTTTGGTTTCATTTGATAGCTGTACCCTTTGCTTGCTACCTGAGACACCCTTGTGGTAAGTAGGCGATATCTTACGCTCTATTGTGTTTCCTTACTTTTCACAGCAAACATATTCTTACATTCCTAAAAACAGCGCGTTTGGAGTCTAAATGAGCAAGCACATCTAACAGTCTCCGAATGTTGACAATTTATTTTGTGGAGAGATTGGTATGAAATCCCTCCTGGATACATCAGCCAACATTATAAATTATTGTCCAAGCAGTATAACAGCTTCCAAAAAGTCAAAAAATGAATCATTGCCTTCTTGTTGGGCAATGATTCATTTCATTCATTCATTTTTAAGTCCTGATAAAAATTTTGATTCCTCTGAAACTTTAAACGTTTCTTTTTCTTAACATTTACACCTACTGATTTTTATCCCAGGCTCTTCTCTTTCTTGGTGCTTAGTTTTTTTGTCTTAGATTGTATCCATAAATAAATTTTAATAAAGATGTATATTCATTTTTGGTATTGGGAATGCAAAAAGAAAACATTTCCAGTGTTTATTTCTTGAATATGAGCTTTTTTAATAGTTAGAAACTAATTTAAACGTTTTTTCAGCTTATACAATAAAAAAAAAAAAGTATTTAAGAGCACTTTAAACTGTCTATAAGGGAAAATACAAGATCTCCTGAGAAAAATCTATTTTTAAAAATATTTTAATAATAGTTATTTATATAAGATATATGAGAGTAAATGTTATATTTATACTAATGCATTCCAAATTCCATAACAGTATATTTTAAATTACTGATTTTGGAGCGTATTAAATGGATTCAATGTAATTTGTAACTATATTCTACAAAAGACAGTATTGTCAGGAGCTGTCAGATATGAAATGTTAAAAGAAATAATAGCATCAAATAGAATTTGTAGAAGAAAACGATTAAAGTATTAAAATATTTGCTATAGAAAATACTACAGTTTTTCCTTATTTTTTAATTTAATATTGGTCTTTGATAGAGATGTGTGATCTTTTTGCTTGTATTACAAAGAAGGCTGATTTCGAATAATAATTTCTGTTGATTGAAAACGTTTGTTAAGTACTTCAAAAGATTTCTCAGGCGAACCGTTTACTAAATTCTCTGATGACAAGAAGCTACCAGGATTGAAATCTAAATCTCACCGGTTTAATTGATAAAATAATTAAATGCCATTTATATTGTCATCCACATATTATGGAATCCGTTTTTCTACGAATCTACCCTGTAAAAACCTCATTTTCAACCAATCTGTATGTAACAATTCCTTTCGAGCATCACATTAATGTTCTTTCGGATAGAAAATGAAAAAGCACATCAATTCTTCAATATCTTTTTGAAATTTTTATAGTTATAGGAAGAAATATATTTATATCTATTGGAAGAAGAGTGTTCATATGCATGGAAATTGCAACAATGGAATTGCATGGATGCAAACATTTGTATCCACATGCTATTGATCACTAATAAGTCAAAGCGCACTATATTATAATCCATAGAGAACAAGAAATTGTATACAGATAGTCAAACATAGGTGAATGACATACTTAACGAGGCGACAATGTTGTGATTTGAGCAAGAATCAGTTCATGTCATTACACTGACCTGAATGTGTTTCTTTCAAGATGTATCACTGCTCAAATAACAGGGATGACCTCCTCGATACTTATGCAATACTATATGCTGACACTATCGGTGATTCCTTTGTTTTAGTAGACAGAAATGTCAGCCTTCACCAACATGTATTGTGGACAAGCCTCTTGACGGACAAGGTATAGGCGAATAGACTGATCAACTCGATCAATAGATCCTAATCCATTCTAGAGCCTTTGTCATTAGAAGAGAGAAACTGCTATGTTTTCCATTCCGTGATTATTAAAAAGGCTGAAAGAGAAATTATAACTTGGATGGTATTTTTTTCCATTGAAAAAAATATTTAATCGACAGTATAATAAAGAGTACCAAATCTGCTTTTCCTACAGAGACAGGTTCGATATTAATAAAGTTGTACTCATTTATTTTAGAAAAAAAGTATTTAATCCAGATCTCTTTGACCATAATAGTTTCCAATATTTTATTCCAGCAGTTTGAAGTGAACTACGATGCGATATTTCATTATATATAAACGATAACTTTTGTAAAATGAAATTATCATTATATGATCTAAAATTGAGCTAGTTTTTATTGTTAGACCTTATTCAAAAGATGTTCAATAAATGTTTTTGAAGTGCAATGTGTTTTATACTATTCGTGGTTTTGATATAATAAAACGATTCTGACATTTTAATTTTTGCATCACTTAATAACAGAATTTAAATAGAAATTCGTGGTATAATGATTTAAAAATGCGTAAAGTTTTTACAGTTGGGAATAAAGTTTTAGTTGCTTTTATCCCCCTTAAAATAATATGACTGTTATAACATAAAATGCAAGAAACATATAAACTTTTTTGTCATTAAAATTTCTGTAAATATCGGTCTAAATATATTTGTCTCCTCGCTTACATTTTCATGATATTAAAATCATTTAAATTTTTGTATATTTCCCTTTTAAAAATATATATTCGTTGCAAGACAAAGTTTTTTTTATGTAGCTTTTACCATTTTGTCTCCCCTCATAAAGGTTGACAATAGTATGCATGACATAATGTATTAGTGTTTTCTTAGAAACAAATCTGAACATTATTTTTTTATTAATAAAAAATTGAAGAAATTTATAACGAAATATTTTTGCTGAATTAGCAGAGATCATTTGCGTATGAAATACCTGTTATAGTGTTTTTTATTTCTACGTATGTATTTATGACATTTATTTATTTTATTATTTTATCATTTTTCATTTAAAAATATAATTAAATTTAATTAAACAATTTTATAATAGATAAATTGTTTCTAAATAAGACTTTTAAAAAATCATTTTTTTAATCATTCAATTAGATATAAAAGCATATTTAAAATGGGAGATCCATTACGAGATCAACTAAAATTATTTAGCAACATTTATAAATTAACATACAAAAAAAAATTCATACAATAAAATGAGAAAAAGTACATACATATTGATAACATCTATATATATATGTTAATTTACAATAAATTTCTTATAATTTTATGACCTGTAGTAAGATGAGCAGAGATACATCAGCAGCACTTCATCGTAAAGAAGCGTCTTCATCTTAATTACCTGAACTGAAAATGACAACACTCCCAGATAAAAATGCGTTGTAAAAACAATCATTAGCTTCTGCAGTAAATTAGCTGTATTAATTAAGCACGTTGCTTCATCTTTTGAAGCTGAGGGGAAAAAAAAAGAGAAATGAATAAAAGAAGGTAGAAATTTTAGCCTTACGAAAAGGGAGCTTTTCTGAGTCTTGACTGTAAATGATAGTATAATTAAGGTAATAAAAAGGAATATGTATAAAAATTATCCATTTTTGTACTGCATTTGTAATGGAATGCATAATGTTACGAAATATTTTTAAAAATTCATTTTGAGCAAAACTTTTCTGTCGTATTATAATTAACTTACAGAAAGAGCTAATCTTTATATAGTAGAATAAAGGAAAATGACATAGATGAGGTATTTCTAAGAAAATTATTTTCTTCCACTTCTTATTTTTAACCTTAAAATCAGATTGTTGTGTGCTAACGTTTAAAAATTTAGGAAACCTAACTTTTATTACAGTGGTTCACTTGTGCAAGTTACAAAATACAAATTAAGGAATATAAAATTTTAACTGAAGATTATGATTTGCTTCATAATATATCAAACATTTACAAAACTATTAAACTTTACCTATTTAAAAAATATATTACTATTGTAATCAAACTCTTGAACATGAAAATAATGGCATGGAGAACTATTCAAAGTTCTCGTGAAACTCATCATCATTGAGTTTAAAAATCTAGATTTTTCTTTTATAGCATCCATTGAAATTTGTATTATGGTGATTATAATATGAAAAATTATTGCCTCTTGATTAGTATTCATTAATAATTATCTGAATAGTTTGGGAATCTTTTACAATTGTGTGGGAACCATCAAATTTTTTCTTTAAAGTAGAAGCTGTTACAGATGATTTTTATCCCAAAATTTATTAAAATGCAATTATTTATTAAATGTAGTTATTATTTAAATGCAGTTTATTATAACATAGATAGTACTGCAAGAAATCCGCTTTATTGCAGCTTGAAAGCACTAAACGAGAATAACTGTTGTTTTAAATCTGAAATGCAGTGTGATGTATTCCAAGATATATTTTGAAAACTGAAAGTTCATGTTAGGAGAGATTGCAATTTGTTTTTTTATTTTTGGAGTTTATATAACTTGTTAATAATATGAATATAATTAGTGTAAGGATTCGAAGTGGTGTAGTATTCATGAACAATGAATAATATGAATTCGATAGTGATAATAATGATATGAATGTATAGTGATATGATATAGTGTAATATGAATATATATGAATATTGTTGGAGTGTAATGAATATGAACTTGATATATATATATTAACATGAATTTAATATAGTGTAATCTAATATGATATGTAGTATATATATTGTAGTATATTTTAATTTGGTGTAATTACAGTTTATTATAAGTGTTATTGAATGAAATAACTCATTCTAATGAATAATTATGCAATACGAGAAATGTAGCTCACATAATTAGTTCTTAGATGCAATGATTTTCATTTTTTTAAGATTAAGTTTATGTAATAATAGTTAATAATTCATCTAATAAAACATTTCTATCATTTTATAGCTAAATTATTACTATTAAATTTTTAGTCCCCTTTATGTAATATCATATAATATTTTATTTACTATATAGTAGACAGATTTGCTATTATCTTGATGGCTAGGTCTTGCTAAAATTTTAATGTCTTCTACAGAAAACCACCTCAAATTCATGAAATCTCCGCAGATCTTTCACGCTCAGGCATTTCAATTGAAAAACTTTTTCTTAAGCTTCTTGAGCCTTCTTTCATCCATTATTCCTTTAGTCGAATCCCTTGGACTAAAATATGTCAAATTTCATGTCATGTTCCGGCGCAGAAAGTATTTACTGCTTGTTCATGAATCCTTACACCACTTGAGTCCTTACACTGGGAACTCTCAGGAAAGTGGTAAAAATGCCGAGGATTGGTGATGGACGACGATGGTCAAGCATTTTCACGATTTGATTATCTCCTTCGAGTCTTTATGGCTTCGTGGCTGTAGCCGTGAAGATCATAACTCGAAGGAAAAGGATTTAACTGTATTCTGAAGGAAGGTATTAAATAACGAACAGCGTGACATAAACAACTTTTGTTGCATACTCTTGGCGCTGTTTCCGATTCTTTTTCACAGAGTATTCCTTTTCTGGCGGTGACTTGAGATTCTGGAACCGGGACGAAAAAGTGAAATTCGTTTGTAATGATTGGAAAGACATACTCCTAATGAGACAAGGGTTATGGAGGAAGATAAATTTTTGTCCTGAAAGATAACGAGTTCATACATTATGCTGCTGCTTATCGCGGCGGGTAGAATGACAATCATTTGAAGCATTGCCGATGCTTATTTTGGGATTTGTGATTAGGTTATGGTTTGTTTTTAGAACAATGAATGTGCGACTGTTTAAAATTGTTATCTGTATTTGAAGATCATTTATACATAAATGTTCATAAAATATGTTCGCCTTTAATTATTTAATATTTATATGTAAAGTCAGTTTATCTCTAAGCATGTATGAAGGGGTCACATATAATTTTCTTTATTTACGGCTCTTTGAAACTGATAAAGGAATTTATGGTTTTTGAAAGATAATACGGTCTGCCATTTCAATTCGTTTACACAAATTTTGGTTATGTTTCAGATTTATCCCTTTATGAAATTTCCATTATATTGATTGGGGTATTTAATTGCAATTTAAATATCCAGTTTTATACTTTTTAGGACACTGAAATGTAATTAAAATCTATATTTGAAAATAAAAGTAACTATACGATTTCAAAATAAAGAAGATCGTACATTACATAAATAATTTTTATGTACCCGAAGAATAAAGTTCGAAATAAACAGCATTTTATGGGTACTTTAAAGTATGTATATTTCATGGTATCAATAGTTAACAAATACGATTATCATTATATATATATATATATATATATATATATATATATATAACAACTTATTATCTAAGGTTTATTACTTTTGTATTGTTTCAGAATGTTTTACAAATTCTGTACTGTAGTATAATGCTCGCTTCATTCGATATTTGTTCATAAGTCTCTTAAAAATAAACCTATCTTGTTGCATATCTTTGCATTTTATATAAGAATTCGGAAGTGTTCATTAGATGAAATTTGTTTGTTTTTTATTATTTACTGTGTTTTTTTGAAAAATAACTGGTAAACAATCATAGAAATGTCAATCTACTCTTTTCTATCTACTCAATCTACTCTTTTAAAAATTATTTAATTTTTATAAAATTATTATTTTTAATTGATAAAAATTTATATAATATGTAACAATATTTTTATCATTAGGAATATATTTTCATTTTTAAATAAAATTTTTCGACAATAAAATTGTTTTGCGTACGATCAAACCAATAAAAATAGGACAAAACACCCTTAATAACTTTTTGCAATTATCCTTAAATCTTTGCTTAAATGGTATCATTGAAAAATGGTCTCGAAGGAAACTAACATAGAGGTACAATACAGTTTATTAACAAAACTAATTAACAACTGATTAATTAACCGCTAAATTTGGAGATACATGGGTACAAAAATTGATTTACCGATGTTAAATGAAACTTAAGCTTAATGAATGAAATCTCGCTTTCTAATTAATTTTTAATTTTGCACCAGCCGAAAGAAACAAACCTAATTTTTAATGAGGTACGGCACAATATTTTAAACATAAATAAAAAACTTATTATACATATTTAAAATGAACTAATTTTTTGATAAGTTATGGTACATACTAAAATTTTTTATGGTTTCTAGTGGTTTCTTTTTTAAATTATTAGGAAATGTTTAAAAGAGATATAAAATATTAATTAGGGACCTGTTTCAAAATTTAAAAAAATAATTATTATAGATTTGTTTTTTACGCACACGAGATTAAGCTGCTATCGCGTGAGATAGTTCAGAAAGTGGAAATAATTTAATTCCTCTGATATTT